>JAFLJL010018506.1:156196-176383 GCA_018398815.1 Conus ventricosus | reverse complement strand
TGAGTCGGAATCATCTGAATCTGAGTCTGGTTCTGGCAGTCCAAGTGTCGTTGCAACATTATGGAGTATAATGCAAGACATGATTATGTAGCAAGCTTTTGCAGGCTCATATCTGGAGGGGACAAAAACCCAACAAACATTGTCATAAAATGCACATGGGGAGTGCGATGTACACAAAAGCATGATTCATCAAATTCATCAAGCAAAAATGTAAAGGTCAACAAGTAAATAACCACAGTGTAAGTCTACAGGTTTTCTCACAAAACGGACTTGTTTTATAGGAGATAACAGTCATGTGGAATCGGAACAAATGACAGGAAGGATTTGGGCTTTGTAAAAAATACATCAATAGACGAAAGCAAACGATGGTGAACATCACAAAACAGATCAACACACGAAAGCTGTCTCATAACACCGATGGGAAATTTCTTTTACCAACATCTATACAGTTAAAACAAACAAAAAAATATTGAAATGGTATTACTTTCAAGATCTATGTGTAGGAGCCAATGCTACTTCATCAGACATATATTTCACTCAAAATATGTTCAGGACCATCGTCAAGTTTGTGGGTGTTTCACGGGAAATCTACACAAAACATTCCTGAATAAACTGCAACTTAATTTATTTTTAATGTTAACACAAATTCAGCCTGATGCAGACAAGAATATCTGCCATACAGTTATTTGTAAACAAATCTGCAGTTTCTACCATTTCTTCACTGTGTTTCCAGGTGGACCTCTACCTCGTTTGAGTCTTACAGTAAAATATACAGAAACAGATAAAAAAGGAGATCTATGCAAGTTGCTTTTTGTTCAATCCAACTATCTGATCAAAGCAGCACATGACAGTTTTTTTCCTTAATGTCAGTTTCTTTTTAAAAAAAAGTAACTCCTCCTTCTTTACTTTTGACTGCAACAGTTTCTTTTTTTAATGATGATCAATGAGAATCAGCAGGTTCAATGATACCTAACAATGTATTTATAAATAGCTTTAAACATTCAATCTTCGGGCTGCTGTCTGTCTGTCTCTCTCCTCTCCCCTCTCTCTTCTCCCCTTCCTCCCCCTCCTCTCTTTTCTCCTCTTCTCCCCACACCTCCTTTTCCCCTCAAAAAAAAAATATATAAAATACTATTAATATAAAAAATATAATATTAAATATATATTATATAATTTTATTTTTTAAAAATTTTAAGGTTTTAAACAGAAATCTCTAAAAAATTTGTTTCGAGCGCTTTCCCGCGCATCAGGAGGTTTTTGGGTTTTGGGCCCACCGCCGAGTTATTACGTGGGGGCTCACGTTTGCGGTTTTTTCACTCCGGTTGGCGCAGGGTTTTTTGGGGGGCTTTCAGGTTTTTGTTTTGAGGGTTTTCATTTAACAACGTTTTCCCATTTTATAATATATATATAATTTATAATAAAAATATATATAAATATAAAAGAAGAAAGAGAGAGAAAAGAGAGAGAAGAGGAGGAGAGAGAGAGAGAACAGCTTTTTTCCAATCCTGGCTCACTTCGCCTCAACCAGTTTGGGAGAAAAAAACCCGGGTTTTTGGTAAAAGCTTTTCTCTGACAAGTAAGATTTTCAAAAACCCAAAAATAACGACCCTACAAACAAACATATTGGTGGGGTTTACCCCTTTTTTCCAAAAACAATTTACAAAACTTTTCAGATTTCAATTTTGCTTAATCCTTTTTTTTTCCTGACATTTTCAATAAAAAACATTTTCCGCAAACATTCTTCAATGATCCTGTCCCCCCTGAAATAAAACTACATTTTTAACTGTTCCTAAATTTTTTAAAACGAGTTAAATTTTTTTCCCAAAAACCCCACACACTTCCCGCATTCTTCCACTAAAGGGCTAGTTTTGAAAGAGTTTCTTTTTTTAAACTATGCCCTTTTCCCCTGCTGAACAGTTCTATAAAAAATATGTCTGCTTTCCCCTCAAAAAATTTTTAAAAATTTGTTCTAAACACTCACCAGCTTTTTGGCGGATTTTTAATATTGTCATCATCTGTCCATAAAAACCCTTTCAATCATAAATATGCTTTGGTTCCTTTTTAAGTTTTGGGACAAAAATCACAATATGATAAAATTTATAGCAAAAACCCTTTTTTGTAAAAAAGGTCGGGGACAAATTTTTTTTTTTTCCGCAACCGCCCCTCCCCACAAATTAATGAACAATGAGGGGTTTTTTTTGGGGGGGGGGTGTTTAACGGGGGGGGGCCCATAGTTTTTTAAAAGAATTAATCTAATCCATTTTTGGTTTTTATCAGCCTCTGCCCAAAACTTTTCAGTATAAAAAAAACCCTATAAGGCCTAAATTTTTAAGTTTAAACCCAAATTTCATTCTGTAAGATTTTTTCTTTTTAAGTCAACTTTGATTTTGTTGCTTGTTTTTTATAACCTTAATATCCTCCCATTGGGGAAAAACGACGATGGAAACTTTAAGACGTTTAACTTCAAAAGTTTTGCCAGCTAATTTTAAAATTCCCTTTTTATAAGGGCGTAAACTAAGCCCACAACCCCCCCCCCCCCCACACTTTTAAGACAAAAATTTTCAAATACTTTTGTGAACTTCCCCTCCTAATTTTTTTTCTGTTGGAAAAAACTTTTAATTTTGTAAAGTTTCCTTTAAAAACCCGGGTTTTTTTTTTTCTGTGGGGGATGTATTTTTTTTTTCCCAAACGGCTTTAAATTTCAATCTTTTTTCCGAATTGTCCTCGGGCAAAGATTTACATGTAAAGGGCCAAGTTGAATGCTTTTCTGAAATTTTTTTTGTTTGGTTAAAAAATGTAAAGGGGCTTATGAATTCAAATTTTTTTGTCCCATTCAAAATATGGTTCTAAGTCCCCTTTTGCTTTCTGTTTTCTAACTATTTTAAATTCATACTGGCCGGAAATTTTTTTTGCTTCAAAATTTCGCATTGCTCAGTTTAAAACTTTTGTTGTCCCCCAAACCTCTTTGGTTTATAATCGCCATCTTTATGCCCAAAAAACCCATAAAAAAGTGCCTATCTCCCCTTTCTTTCAAAGTCCGCAAAACGCCCTGAAAGGGTTTTTTTAAATTTCAAAGTTATAAACCTCACAGCCCAAATTTAACTCCGGGTTCTTCGGGCCCAAACCGACATTTTTAGTCCAGTTTAAATTTTTTTTTTCTAAAAAAAGGGGTCGGGTTTTTCACTTTCCCAACGATTTTTTCCCTTTTTTTCCCTCAATTTTTTAAATTAAATCCTTTTCACCCCCCACAAACAAAACCCTTTTTAAACTGAAAATTTGGGGAATTGTAATTTTCAAAAATCGCAATATGCACCCTTCCCCCAAATGGAAGAGCCTTAAAACAGTTGGGGGCCTTCCATCATATAAGTTTTAAACATGCTCAGCCATCCAAATAACATAGAGTAATAATGTAATCAAGATCGAGGGGATTTTCCCCCCAAAATAAGTATTTTTGGTTGGGGGAAACCTAAAATTTTAAAATTCACTGCAAAGCCAAACATTTTACAGCTCTTTACCCAAAATATAACCTGCTTTTTCTTCAGGTTTTGAATTTTAAACATTTTTTTTTAGATTTGCATTTTTAAATTTTTGGGGGTAATTTTGAAGTTACTCTTTTGCTTTTTTTAAAGTAGAAAAACCCATAAAAAACCATCGGGGTTTTTTAAACCCTGGCTAATTTTGGGGCCCCTTTTTTGGTCAACTTTTAAAACCCTTTATTTTTCTCCCTGGCTTTACTTTAAAAAACCATAAAAACTTTGAAAAAAATTTTCATGGAGCGCGCCCGTTTTTTTCCCGCAATTTTTTATAAAATAGAAAAGTTCTAAAACGAAGGCCCGGTTTTTGGGTTTTGTTATTGTTACAAACTTTTTTTTAAAACAAATAAAAATGATTGCTTTTTAAATATACGAGAAAAAATTTTCTGTTGGGCCGCACAAACAATCTTAAAAATATAACAATTTAACTCTTGTTTTTTTTCCCCTGTGCCCCCGACTGACATTTTTTCATAAAAAGGTGGTACTCCATTAAACAATACTTAACCCCCCTTTAAAAAAGACTACATCCCGAAAGTGGGTTTTAGTCACCGATCCATTTTTAAATCAAAAACCACAAAAAATTTTGTTTGTGTTTTTTTTCAACAAGGGGGTGTGGAGTGTCGTATGCGATCACAAAATCATCCTAACCCTTTTGGGTGGGGGCCCCTGTAAAATTTCATTTTTTTTACACCTTCAAAACGTATTTTGACTGAACTGCAAGAAACCTTTTCCAAAATGATAAAACTTTAAATCCCATTCAGCAACGGGAAAGGGGACATAAAAGGTTTTTTAAAAGGGATCAGAAAAAAAATTAAAATTTTTAATTTTTAAGGAAGACTTTAGAAAAAAGGGTTGGATCTTAATCATGGCCCTGGAAACCCCTTAGGGGGCTTTGCACAAAAGTAAAAACTATGGTTAATCCTCCTTGCACATCTTTCCCCTACGGGCACAGCTGTTCACCTGGGGTTCCCATAAGCAAGACCCAAAAAACAGCGTGGACAACATTTTTTTTAAAACCTTCTAAGGGCCAAACCTAAGCGGGAATTAACGAATAACGACTCTTTTCGTATTTTCCCTTGGGGGGTTGCTAGGTTCGAAAGCACAAACAAAGATCGAGCATAACGATCCTTCTATTTGGTTTTGACACACAAAAACAGTATTTTTGGCAAATTTAAGGCCCGCCATTAATTCGAAAGGTTGTTTTGTCTTTAGTTTTACAAGGTACCAAAAGGGGGTTTTACAATACCCCCAAAGGGAAATAGATTTTGCTTTTGCACTGGTTTTAACATGCTGCCTTCAAACCTCAAGACTCCAGATGGGAACAATAAAAAACACAACAATAAATCCTTAGGAAAGGCAATGAACAGAAAGGGGGAAAAACGAAATAAATTCTACCCCTGTAATATTCCAAGCAGTAAACAACCAAGATGACCCCCCCAAATTTTAATCATCCAATCCCCAAAGGTCCAAACCCCAAAAGGGCCGCTGAAAAGTAAAAAAAAAAAAAAATGACCAGAAAAAGAAAAAAAAAGCGCAGTTGTTGGATTAACGGCCTAGGGTTACTTGGCCTTTTTTTTTTTTGTTTTTTTTGTGTGTTTTTTTTTTTTTTTTTTTTTTTTTTTTTTTTTTTTTTTTTTTTTTTTTTTTTTTTTTTTTTTTTTTTTTTTTTTTTTTTTTTTTTTTTAAAAAAAAAAAAAAAAAAAAAAAACCCCAGCCCCCAACGATACTCCCTAATATACCTTGGGAAAGAGGGCTTACTTTACCACTAATTTTTTTAATAAACCGCAAGAGAACAAGCTGTTTTTTTAAAACCCCTGAATTTTTCAGGTGGGGGAGATGGGGGATTTGGGGGCACTGGGAAATTTGCCCTCCACCACCCCTGTAATAGCCATCACCATGAAATTAATGGCAAATCCTAAGGCCGTTATATCGCCTTTTCTAAAAGTGACACCTTCTCTCTAAAAAAGTTTTTAATTTTTTCTCTACGTTGTGTCTTCATAAAAAATTTTTTGGGTAGTTTTTTTCTTATTCTATCACTTGAGTTTTGAAATTTGGGCCGATTAGTAGAAAGGGCCCTTTTTTTCCCTTTCTGCTCCTTTTTTTTTTCCAAAATCTTTTGCTTTGGGTTTTTCTTTTTAAAACCAACCCAAAATTTTCTTCCCTCAGCCTCAAAGAGTTTTTCCCTTTTTCCCCTTTTTTTCTTTTTATCTTTTTTTTAAAACCCGTCTTGCTAAAATTTTCCCGTTAATTCCCCCCTAATTTTTCTTACAGTACGATTAAGGCCTCTAATTTTTGCGGGGTATTGGGGGAAACATTAATTGTTTTTTAAAGCTGTTTCTTCCCGAAAAAACTGGGTTTCTGCTTTTCATTGGGATTTAAATTTTTCTTCTGCGTTGGAATTAAAATCTTGAAATTTTATTTTTTTGGGGAAATGTTGGGGGTTTCTTGTTTTTTGTTTTGAAGTTTAACAACTGCTTTCCCCACTAATTTTGGTGGTTTTAAACCCAAAGCCAAAGGGGATTTCGATCTTTCCCCCTAAGTCTTTTTTTTTTTTGTAGTCATGCCTACAAACTTTGATGGGGCTTTGTTTTTTCTGTAAGCTGAACAATTGTTCTCGGTCGGGCCCCTTTTTACAAACAAAAAGGGCCCCCTTTTTCTTCAAAAAAAAATTTGGGGCTAAAAATTCCCGGGTTTTATGCCAAACTTTTTTAAAAGCCTTTTCCCGGGCCCATTTCCCGTTTAATTCACGCTGCAATGAAACGTTGAGCGAATTGGTTTTTACAAAGGGGGCCCCTTTTTATCGCCCATGTTGTCTCCACCCTCTGAAATAGCTAATCCCTTTAATTAATTTCCCCCCATGCTTTTTTAAAAAATTAAATTTTTATTTTTTTTTATAAAAATTCACAACATAGGCCTTTGATTTTCGACCCTATAGAAAACTGAAAGAGCCCCGGGGCGTGAGGGGGGAAAAAAACCCAATATTCCCGTTCCCCAAAAAATCCACTCTATGGGTGCGGATCAAAAATTTTTTACTGGGTTTGATTTTAAAGGGCCCAGGAGCGGGTGATGTGATTGTGCCAGGCTCTGCGCGACTTACTTCCAAAATAAACTCAAATCAAACCAAACCCCAAAAAAAGACAGTTTTCCAGAAAATTTTGGGGGCGGGCAATATTAAAAAATTTCTATAAAAATTTAGGGGAAAAAAGTATTTTTTTTTTACACCCTGCAACCCAATTTTTTTAAACCCATTCCAGGGTTTAAACCCCAAAAGAAAGGGGGGATTTTTCATTTCGGAACGAAAATGAAGAAAAATAAAAATTAGAAAAGATGCCGGGAGTCCCCGGAAAAGCTAAAAGCAGCAAAAAAAGGGTTTAGCGTAAGTTTTTGCTATGGTAATTCCGCCCTTTTTTATACCCTTTGATTTTGATTGTTAAAAAGCAGCCCCATACTTTCAAGGACTTTAAAAAACAAAAATTGTCCCTATAACCCAACTTTTTTAAAGAATACAAACCGGTTTTTCAGATCACAGACACCGAAGCAAAGTACAAACTTTTTGACAAACTCGTTAGAGTTTGAAAGTTGTTTGCAAAGCTAATCTAGCAAGGCTGATTGACCCCAATATAAGTCAAGATTGCAATATATTACGAAAGAGGATCATCCCTTCAACATACCCAAAAGCAAGGGGAACCAAATATATGGGAAATTTTTGTTTTTTAAAACCACAGCAAATTTCCCCTTTAAAAGGAATTTTAAATTTCTGTGCGAAGAAGAAAACCATTCAAAAAACAAACTGAAAAATTTTTTTTTAATCCTAAAAAACCCAAATGCCCAAAGTTCAATTGATGGGAGTCCTAACCAAATCTACGCCCACGGGCTTAAAAACCTTATCTTTATTTGATGAAATAAGAAAACTGTTTTGGAGGGGGGAGGGTAGAAATTTAACCCGTTGACCTTGTGTCCCAAAGGGTCTACATCCCTTCCCCCAAACGTTAGGCTTGATCAAATTTTTTTAACAAAAAAATAAAGGTTTTAAAGGGTTTTACCTAAGGCGACAAGGATAACATTGTATAAAAAGTGGGAGAGAGGTTTTAAAACATAATAAACATTCAAATGATAAAGAAAAAGAGCCCCCCCAAACCATTTTTAAATGTATTTGTTTTATTTTTTATGATACGCCCGCTAATATTGGGGATAACGAATTTTAAAGTGCAGTATAATAAATTAAATTTTTTTTTTTTTAAAAAACATGTCGGGTTTAGGTTTTTTTCCAAATGTGCCTACAGCGCCAAGTCGCCAAAAGAAAGGGGTGGTAAAACCCCGAATAAAAACCTTCAGAATTAAAAAAACATTTACCAAAAAGGCCCAAAAAAAATTTGAGCAGGACCTTTTAAAAACAGCAAAACCAAACGAACTATTCTGCTGCCTTTAAAACCCGTTACATATTTTAATACTTGGGAAAATCAACTCAAACTCATAGCAGGAACAATGTTGGGCTCCCTTTGCCCAGGTTAGTGCACCCGCAGCCTTTTACCTCTAGGCGGGGTGTCTTTTTGCTTTTTGGGCCTTTTTCATTTCTGTAATGCTGCTAGCAAAAAAAAAAAAACTAAACTCCAAAAAACACACAGCCATGGTTCAAAACTAATAACAGCTTTAAATTTTGTTTTCCCTTTAACATAATAAAAAAGCCCTAGCTGACCAAACATCACGGGGAAGAATTTATCCCCTACAGGCCATTTTGGGGACTATAAAAGACAAAAGGTTTTTTATCTTTAAAAAAAGGCCCAAAGGGAAGTTTTTCTCAAAAGCCTGACCCTGGGCGAAAAAAAAAGGAATGCTTAAAAAAAGAAACGAAAAAATTAAACTCTGCTCTAAACCCGTTTACATTAACAACGCCAAAGGGTGTTTATAAAATTTAGTTTTAAAATCCCCAAACACAAAAAAACCGTTTATATTGATTAAAATTAATTTTTTTTAAATTTTAAAAAAAATTTTGGTTTTGAAAAAAAAACTCGCATGGGTAAGATTATGAAAAGGGCCGGGCGAAATTTTTTTCAAGGAATGCTTAAGGAAAACGTTTGTCAAAAGCTTTAAAAAAATAGGGCTAAATCATTGATTCACAAGATACGGGGGAAGTGTTTTGCATGCATTTCCCCAAGTTCCCCCAAATAAACTAACAATAGACCCCCCAGTTTTAAAATAAAAGTTTGCTTTTTTTAACGACTATAAACAATAAATAAAAAATTCCCCAAAGTTTGGGGTCGACTAAACCCAAAAGACCCATTCTTTTTCTTTTAAAGACTTACCCTGGGTTGGGGAACCAACTCTTACACATTTGATGTGGCAGCTGAAGAAACCAAAATGAGAGGCTCTGGGGTTTGGGCAAGGGGGAAGTCTTAGAGATCAATTAAAACAGGCTAAGTATGCGGCCCATTGTAAACAAGGCTTACATTCCGCTACCTCCACTTATCCAAAAAACATTTTAAACATAAAGAATAAAGACCAAAAAATGGGTTTTAAAGTGGTGCGTTCTCGCAAGGCTGCATTTCGTCCGAAAAAAAGAGAGAAGTGTCCCAACTATCGCCCTTACTTTAAGATCTTAACTTAAAAGGGAAAAATCCTTTCCTGTTAAACGCGGATTCCATTGAAAAAAATTTGAAGAAAAAAAACAAACCAATAATGTTAATGTCTACAAATGGATGAGGAAAACAAAATTTCTGCCCATTAAAGTGTCCAAGAACACCCAACAATAGGGGAACCAGACAAAAATATGTTTACTTAAATACTGATGTTTTCAAAAAACGGGGCTGCCACATTACACCCTTGAAACAAAAAATGAGTAAACTAATGCAGCATAACCCTTTAAAAAAGGGGACAAAAAAGAATTTTTGCAAAAAAAGTTTAACAAAATTCCCCCTCTGTTCAAGCCGCGATGAACATAAAAACATTGTAAACGGCCCAGTTTTACTGTAAAACAGCTAATTTCCCGAGAGAGGCAGTAAAGTTAGTTTTAAAAAACTGGGAAAAAAAGCCAAAAAGACCCATTTTTGTTTAAAAGGGGACTTTTGAAAAACAAAAACCCCCCCTTGTTTCTTTTGAGGGCCAAAACCCCCCAAAAAAACCGGCCAAAAAAAGACTTTGTGAGTAATCCCCCAGATTTGTTTTAAATTTTCTTTCCTTGTCTTTAGATTGGGGTTTGGGGCCTTCAATTTAACCCAGAAATTTTTAAAAGGGGGGCCCAAAGCCGGGCCCAAAAATTTTTACAAAACGCATGCAGCAATGGGGCAACCCTGTTCTAATAATCTGAATTTAACTGAAATCACGAGGACGCCTGAAGACCAACAACAGTAGACTCAGCCACACATTGTTGGATTTGCGGTTAGGCCTCTCATAGCGTAGCGATCCGACAGGTGGCCTTGGCGGCCAGCGGGTAAGAGACCATGATCACATTAGCGGAAAGTTCAAGGACTGCGCCAGTAAATGCAATCTTCAACTAAGTTTGACCCAAAGACCAGGAAGCTGCCTGTTTTCTTTCAAAAAACTTGCGAGGTTACGACTCTCACCTTATAATGCAAGCAGTAACCAGCGCCTTCAGGTAGCATGCATTGCACAGTCATCAGAAAAGTACATGTTTTCACTTTAAATAACATGTCTTTTTATGACTCTATGAAAGCACATAGGGGGATCATTAGAGTCACTGGCTATGTCCTTAAAGTCCTGCCCAATAAGGGAAAGAATATTTTGCCCCAACTCTCGTTAGAAAGGGCGTTTACCCTTAGAGTACATGAACAGTTGGGAAAGGTTTGACAAGATACCCTTCCGCCTAAAGGCGCGTTCTTTTCTAGTCTTAGAGGAAAGGACATCAGTGATTCTGATTACCACCTGCTCAAGATGCGTGGCAGAATTTTAAAGGGGTGTAAAACGATGGGACTATCATGACTCCAACTTGATGGCTGATACATGTTTTTTGGGCGGATATTTTTGAAAATTATAGAAAGACCTGATGAAACATTATAGCCTGGACCCCGGGCCATTACATTTCTGCCCCCGGATGAGTTGGGACGTTTTCTTAAAATATACTGGAGTACAGATGATTTATTGTCTGATTTGCCAATGATTCAGATGATTGAAAACGGATTGCGCGGAGGAATTAGTATGGCGTCGCATCATTACTGTAAAACAAACAACAAATACCTAGAGATTATGATCCGATAAAAGGTCTAACTATCTCATGTATTTAAAGCAAACAATCTGTATGGATGGGCTATGGCACAATCACTTCCACTACGCAACTTTAAAATGTACACAAGCGGGGGTACGAATAATATTCAAAAGGCATTAAAGTGGTTGGCAGTTTGACGCCGGGTCAACAGCGTGGGTTTTATTCTAGAAGTTGACTTAGAATATCCTCATGAACTCCATGACCTGCATAATGACTATCCATTAGCTGCAGAAAAACCTAAAGATGGCAAAAACAGGCCGCCTAAACTTGGGCCCAATCTTCGAGGTAAAAAAAATTATGTCTGTCATTACAGACTTCTACAATTTTATTTAAGCATGGTTTGAAGTTGACAGCCGTTCATCGTCTAATTGCTTTCGATCAAGAACAGTTCATGAAACCATACATCATGAAGAACACTGATCTCAGAACTAAATCCACAATGCTTCAAAAAAGACTTTTTCAAGTTGATGAACAAAAGCTGTTTTGGAAAGACTTGGAGAATCCGCACAAGCAAAAAAGATGTCAGATTAGTCACCAAGAGAACGAAGCAATTAAACTGACTTCAAACCAAATTATCAGGACTTCAGAAGATTCATGACCAGGGTTTTTTGGGATAAGATGAAAAAAAGAAAGTCAAATTGGGACAAACCTGTATTTATTGGGTTTACCGTTTGAAAATTTTCAAAGCTTTTTGATGTTAAATTTCTTTATGGCTACTTTAAACCCTTGTATCCAGAGTTTCCCGAGACTTTACACAGATACTGATAGTTTTGTTTTTAGATATCCCTACTGAAGACATCTATAAAGACAGGAATTAGAAGTAGCGAAAGGGCATGCAGGAATGGTATACACTCCCCATTACCCTAAAGAATCGCCTTTACATTCAATTACTAAACAAAAGGTTTAGGAAAGATGAAGGATGAATTATCTGAAAGGTGAAATTTAAAGGGGTTTATTGGTTTAAGATCGAAAATGTCCGTATTTCGAGCCAGGAGAAAACCCTTAAGAAAGCAAAAGGAATATCTCGCAGTGTTGTGCAGTCAAACATATCACATGACAACTACAAAGAGGCTTGTTTGACAATAAGACTTTTCATCATAACAACGTAAAACTACGATCTAATCTACATGAGATCAACACAACGGTTGTAACAAAAAAGTCATTAGATAAAACAAACACAAAACGTGTGTTTGTTAATCCAGATTTTTTTCATATGCAATTGGGCATTGGAGAACCGTAAATTAATTAAAGCGGAACTGTGTCTGGGGGGATTATCTGCAGTTCTTCTTTCACAAAAGATCTTTGAGGAGCTGGTTGTTTTGTTGTGTCAGTTCTCGTAAAAATACACTGGCGGATTCATTTTTTACAATTCTTTTTATTTCATATGGATCAAAACTCCAAACTGGATCGGTTGCCCTGATGCGAGTGTCCCCTTCTGCTTCCCCCCGTAAATAAAGGTACCTTACTTTCAATCCAAATGGTAATAGTTTGCCGGATGAAGACCTCCTTCAACAACATCTATTGTTTGTTTTTTGATTGCTTGTACTGGTTTTAGCCCTTTAAATTCTTCCCTTATTCATTGCGCGCAAAACTGAGGGCATCTTCTAACCCATTCTGTGTTGCGAGAATTGTCAATCAGCTCTCTGTGATACTGGTAGGAAAAAAGTCTTTCAGATAAACTGTTTGTTAAAGTTTTCAACTAAAGCCTGTGATCTGTGAACTCCTAGAATGCCTCTTCTAATGGCAACTCTATGTTTTAACAATAATTGATTCACTCGACCTTTTTAAAATTTTTTTCCATCGTCGACTTGAATCATGCGAGGGTAAGTTTTGCGGGCCTCGTTGGTATATCAGTTGTATGGCAACAGCAACAGCAGAAGCACTCTTTTGTTTAATGGTTTTGCATCTTTGTATCTTGAAGCTATGTCAATGACTGTGAGTGCGTACTTAAATCTTTTTCGTCTAATCGTATCATGAGGTAAATATAGAAGATCCATTTGATGGTGTCGTTCGGTATTGTTTTTCACAAAGTGCGGTCTCGTATTCGTCTAGGCGCAGGGAAATAAAATGACCAAATTGCTTGTTTAGATAACCATTCCTTTGCTGTTTGTTCACTGATTCCCGCTGCTTTCGCTTAGGGTTTTTTATTGCCGTGATTCCCTTCCAATATCCTTTTGGGGAATAATAGATTTTGTTCATTTTTATTTAACCAATATTATGGCAACAAAATACACAAAAGTCATGCCAAAGACAATAAACCCGATTTCTTGCATCTTTTGTTTTTCTGATGGTTAATAAAAGTCGCTGAATTTTGGTGGGGGCAATGTCTCGATTGGTTTGCCTGTTACTAGATAATACTCTTTTATTGCTTGATCAACATCTTTAAATGTGTAAGCTGCATGTCCCTGTTTTTT
The DNA here is from genome assembly GCA_018398815.1 of Conus ventricosus. NCBI lineage: Eukaryota > Metazoa > Mollusca > Gastropoda > Neogastropoda > Conidae > Conus > Conus ventricosus. The sequence continues at coordinate 163,217 of JAFLJL010018506.1, read as the reverse complement.
CAGGGTATCGTTAATGAAATCTAACTGCTCAATTCTCTGCTTTTCATAGCGATCTTGTGCTGCAGCTAGTTGCTCCATAGCTTTGTTATGTCTTTTTCTCTCGCCGTCATCCCGCAGTTTACTAAATGCGTAATTACTTCCGCTAAAAGCAAGCGCATTCACCACAGCGCCGCCTATCATCATTACGAGTGAAGCCATTTTTTATAAATGTATTTTTTTTTTACATATTTATATTCTCTGGAATTATATCTTGCTTAACTAGAAAATCTTTCGTAGCGAATGAAGCTGCTATAACAGCAATCAGCTTTGCCAAATCTTCAAAGTCTAGTTTGCCAAGATCTGCTGGTTTAATTCTTAACAGGCTTTTACCAAGCATTGTGTATCCAACACTTAGACCTCCAATAACAGCAGAATGGTAAACAAGATTGGTAACAGTCTTTTCGGCGCTCATTTTTAAAAACAAAATAATTATAATTAATAAAAAAACATGAACAGTGATGATCTACTACAGCTACAGAGCGACCTAATCCGTCTTGGACTTACAAATGAAGAGGTTGATGACCAAGCTGTTATGCCCCAAAAGGAGAGGCTGTATTCTTTGGCAGCATGCGGAAAAACAAAACAGTTCCTCGGCAATGAATTCAGCATAGAACAGATTCAACAGATGTCGCCGCAAGACATTATAAAGTATCATAACAGGTATGAAGCGCAACTAGGATCAAGAATGGTAAAAAGTGTGGGGCAAACGGTTCTTAGTTTGTACACTAAACTAGTCAGTAGATTTGCTCCCATTGATTCTGAACAAGATTTCATGTATGATTTAACACAGGATCCAGTTTTAAACAAAGTCATTAGAGTCTCTAGGATGTGATCTATACTACAGATTTGGAACATTGTTATCGCCGTTAATCATGGGATTAATAACTTTTAATCATATAGATTTTATTTCCCTTAAAAATGACCAAGCCAGAAAATCAGCAGAATCAGGAAATGCTGAATCAGAAAACATTGAATCAGGTGAAAGTAGTCACTAAAACACCTCATCCTGGACGCATTGCGGCAGGAAAAAAATTAGCTGAGTGGAACAAACAAAAAAAATTACAGTTACAATCACAAAATATAACTCATCATGAAAACATAACACCGCCAACGCCAGAACAAGTTGATTCAATGCCAGCTATAAAAACTCCATATGATTCAAGACCTACAGCGCCAAAGTCTTCATGGAATATTGAACTTAAAACTGTTGCCATTTTTGGCGCCCTTGCTGCTGCTGGGGGCGGTTATTACTGTTATAAAATATATAAACAATGGCAACAAGAACCAAAGCAGTCAAAAGAATCTGAACCACTAAATACAGAAGACAACAGCACGCCAGAACCGCCAACAACAAAAGATCATTTTGATCCATTTGAAATATTTGCATATTGATGATTTTCTATTTTTATTTCCCCAGATATTTTATTATCACCTGGGCCTGAATTTGGCCATTGCTTTTAAATCGAGTGCGACCACTTGTTGCCAAATTTGCTCCAGGGCCAACAGTCAGAGTCGCACTGTTTATGTTATTTTATTTTATTTTTTTAATATGCGCGCTGGTGACCTACTCGTTTTTGAGTGAACCAGTATTTTAGGAAGAAGAAGAAGAAATGTAATAATATTTTAAGAACTTAATTTTAAAAAATTTTTGATAAAAATAGATCATGGCGTATTATAAAATGATGGAGTCAATAAATAAAGACATGGAGTCTATAAAAAAACATTTCCATAGACCAGAATTGTAATCAATGCGGTTGCTTAGGATGTAAGAATTTCATTAAGATCTATGCTGACCGATCTCGCGCAGAGAACGTCGAGCAAGATATTCTCAGCGATGACGCGTTTTTTGAGGCCTGTGTGTACTATATTAGGCATCTACTATTTAAGATAAAAACATAGATTGTCTTGTTTTTTTGATAATTATAAGATAACTTAAATAAGAACTTGGTTGTACTTAGAGGATGACTTAATTACGATCTTGAGGTAACTTGAGGTGACTTGATCAAGAACTTATTAAGAACTTGATCAAGAACTTATTAAGAACTTAATTAAGAACTTGGGTAACTTGATTAAAAACTTAATTAAGGACTTGGGGTAACTTAATCAAGAACTTAATTAAGGACTTGGGGTGACTTGATTAAAAACTTAATTAAGGACTTGGGGTAACTTAATCAAGAACTTAATTAAGGACTTGGGGTGACTTGATTAAAAACTTAATTAAGGACTTGGGGTGACTTGGGGTGAAGGTGTTAAGTGTAATCAACTAGGCCAAGTGATCACAGTAGGGTCGTTTGGCCTAGTTTGCCACTGAGCTTTGCAGGTCAAGTGATCACAGTAGGGTCGTTTGGCCTAGTTTGCTGTGCTCCCCTTTTCTCAACCAGGCTTGCAACTGGCTTTGGCAGAGTTACAGCAGTTACTGCTGTAGCCGAGCTTTTATGGCAGCTCTAATCGCCAGTAGTTAGTACATCCGTCATTGTATATTTGGAGCATTTATATGGAGATAGTGCTGGCTACACACTACTCCTCTCCATACTGGTAGATGTACTAAGGTCTGCCTAACGCTATCTAGTTGTTTGCCAGAACATTCGAAAATCGTTATTCTGTTGCATAAGTCTAATAATGGTTTGGCGTTTGCTACACAGTTCATTTATACTGATTCCTAGCTTGTGAAATTTAGGATAGTTATAAAAACACACAGAAAGTTGAATAAGTTTTCTAGCATACGAATCAGCCATGTTTACCTCCGCCTTAAGAAATGAACGCCATGTTTGATGCGTTTTTTGTTTTTTAAACATGACTTTAGCTGTCTCAAGCCAGCGACCAACAATCAATGCATGATGGATTGTTTTGCTTCGGCCGACTTTCAACAATGCAGTGCCATTTTTTAGATAAGGAACCATCTCATCGATAGTCAAACACGTATTGAAATCGTTATATGTTGTTCAGCAATATTGCCTTCAGCGTTTTCATTTTCTTGAACCAACAAGCCTTTAAGATAGTCGTGCATTTCCAAAGCAGTCGGTTCACTTTTTTCGTTTTCTCCACCTTCTAGAAAAGCAATGCTTCTTTTCGGTTTCACTGGTAGAGAACATGCTTCGCCTAGTTCTTTTTTTGACAAATACTCTAACATGCAGTTAAAGTAAAACTTATGGTCTTGAATAGCGAGAGCCTGTTCTTCAGTAAACATGTTAGCCATTTTAAAATAAAACACAACCAAAACACAGTGGGCACACCGGAGCACAGTCAAAAAACAACCTTCTTGTGCGGCAGTCCGGGAAAGAATGGCGAAACCAGTGTGCCGACGTGGCAGTCTAGCATTCTCTCGAGAATGTTCAAGAACATTTTCTGATGCAATAATGTTGCAAGTTAACCTGGCCAAAGTGCGCCGCGAGCCCGGTAAAAGAAGAAACGCAGTAGGCTCGCGAGGCGTGTTTTATTGATTTTTTGGTCACAACAAGGGAGACACACAGTTTGTAAACGGGCCGCTCGGCCTGCTGACTTACTGCGTCATTATAATTGTGTTGTCTTGGTCTTGCAAAAAAGGTGACAGACAACCGACTGGTAGTACAGACTGTTTGAGAGAATGCAGACACTATTTATTATAGATGACTGTTCGGCAGAAAAAGACATAGTTAAAAAAGAAATACTTTGTCAAAACTGGCTTTCAGTGGAAGACATGATAGAATAAGTGTGTGGATTTTATGTCAGAAATATAACTCAGTTTTTAAAAGACTTTAGAGAACAGTTAAAGACTGTAGTTTTATTTCACATGAAAGACAGAGACTCATTTGATAAAATAACGAGGCACATACTATCAACATAGACGTGAAGAAGGTATGTAGCATTGTTTGGGTGTTGTCGTCATTGACAACTAATTGACTGTGCGCTGTGTTCTATGCGAACGAAGGCCTCTTGTCTGCGCCGGCTGTAAGTCCCTAGCATAAATTAAGTGATCAGGTTTCAGCCTAATGGCGGGTCTCTATAACTCCCACCGCCTCGTGTCTGCCTGAGAGAACAGCATTTTACCAATCCTGGGGTCACTTCGTCCGAAACTTTGTTGAGGACGAAGTGAGCCAGGATTGGTAAAATGCTGTTCTCTTTATATATAATATATATATATATATATATATATATATATATATATATATATATATATATAATATATATATATATATATATAACAGTATATGTGACAGAGCTGCACCATAAGCTTTTATAATATCAAATGACAAGGTATCAACACTTTAATGCACCCTTGGCCAAGACATTTTAGCAACATGTACGGTAAATAAACTTTCTTTGAGTGGTTGAGAAAACTTAATTACATAAATGTGATGCCAGTCCTTTCATTTGACTCATTATTGAGCCAGTGACACACTCAACTCTTCATACAGTAAGCTAGATCTGAAATTTTCCTCTAATGGGACACAAAATCACACCTCTCATCTGCTAATGCTAACAGCTAACACCATGGTGGCTGGTAGTTGTCAATTTGGAAAAGGTTACTTTCACAAATGGACACAGGCCTGATTAGGTGACAAAAGGACAGGTGAAAAAATGTATATATATTCCATTTCACCTCATACATTGTCAGCATAGCATGTAGCAGCACAGAAACAGCACAGTGTCATCTGACCTTTCGTCAGAAGAACAGTGTATCAGAAGAATAGTGTATCATATTACAAGTGTACAATGTTCTGTAGGTCACACTGTCCACACAAACACACACACACAGACATACACACACTAATCAAATCAAGATTACAACCCTGTGAGTACACACACACACACACACAAAACACACACACACACACACACACACACACACACACACACACACACACACGCAAGCACACTTAAAAATCAATTTGAAAAAATGATTGCACAATGACATGTGCATGTGTGCATGCGCACACACACACACACACACACACACACACACACACACACACACACACACACACACACACACACACACGCGCGCTGCGCGCGCGCGCAAACAGTTGAATTCCTTTTGCTTTATTGATGACTGCATGATTACATACGTGTACACCACACACACACACAGACACACACACACACACACACACACACACACACACACACACACACACACACACACACACACACACACACACTCTCACACTCACACTCACAAAACTAAAGACAGTAAATACTCACCTCAACTGAGACTGAAGACAATGCCATCTCTTCTTCAGAACACCATTGTCCTCTCAATAGTGCTCCTTGTCGATGTGTGAGCAGCATTGAATCTTTGCTGAGCTCTGCCCTCAGGGTTGAGGTAGGGCGTCATCAGCCATTCCTTTAGTGGGTATCCACTATCTCCGAGTATAATTCCCCGGGAGTGGACGAGGTATTCTTTGAAATACCCGAAACACCTGACTGTCCTTGAGAATTCTCGAGTCATGAACTGACCCCGGCCACATCACGACACAATTCCTGATTATCATATCAGCATCACAAAGTAACTGGATATTCAAGGAGTGATTCCCTCGTCTATCTACATACACTTGTTCATTTTCCTGGGTGCAGCAATCCGAATATGGTGCAGTCAATGCACCCTATGACATTAGGAAAATTTGCCATCCAGCATTGCTCCATAGTTTCTGTTGGCCGTCTCCACCGTTGGCATGCGAACATACTCATCCAGCCTGTTTGCGAATGCTCGAGAAACTCTGTCTATTACTCGACACACTGTGCTTTTTGTCGACACCAAACAAATCCCCAATGACTTCCTGAAAACACCCACTGGCATAAAAACGCAGTGCGAACAGTAGCTGCAAGAGCGGAGTCAGCGAGCCTCGCCGTTGAAACGGGTGATCAATTTTCATCCTCAATCACATCACACAGGTCTAAAATGTCTGCCCGTCGAAATCTGAATCTTGAATACAATTCCCACGTCGTCATACACATCAAAAGGGTTCGTCCCTCTCTCGCCTCAAATTTCGGCGCAACAGAAGCCCATACACAACGCGGTTCGCCATTTTTATTTACTGCGGTATGCTCTGTCCTAGCTAAGTTCGCACTTACGCGTGGGAGGGGGGGGGGGGGGGGGGGGAGCTGTCCTAACTTTAAGCAAGATGTTAAGGGATCCTTTGCTGCTAAGCAAGCCCATGCAACAGGATTCCTCACGCTAAGCAAATCCTTAACTTTAAGCAAACTTAGAGTCCGCTAAGTCTGTACATGCAACCCGCCCCGTGCCATAACTCTTATCATATACAACAATTTACACTTGTTGTCCACAGCACCTTTGGCAAGATTATGTCTGTTATGGGTTTATTTTTCTTGAGAGCTTTACCTTTAAATTACGGATACTTTCTGTCCATATTTATTCATTAAAGTTTGAAAAAGAAAATACTGACTTCGGTGAGTGACGAGAGTATGACATTTTGATATAAGGGACACAACTCTTATCCCAAAATGTGATGCTTTTTAGAAGTGGTTTTTTTCTGCTTCACTGTACACCAGATTTCTCATATTGATAATGTGCCAGCCGCCAATAGACGGTGACATCAACCATACACCTTCAGTCTTTTGTATTGGGTAGCCTCCTTCTTAAAAAAAAAAAAACTGATTCAAAATTCTTCCTTCTTTTTATTTTTTCTTTGCTTTCCATCCTAATCACACCTGTTTCATTAACATACCAAATCACTTATCTTTTCAATATAAATATCCTTTTCTTTTTTACATCAACTCAATCACCCCTGCTAATTTCTTCCATGTTTTTTTACTACAGACCACCCATCTGTATGAGTTAGTACATCATAAAGAAATCACCCCCTCACCCCCCCCCACCCCCCCCCCCCCCCCCCCCCCCCCCCCCCCCCCCAAAAAAAGTAACTACTTTACAAGTTAAGGGAAACAAAGAAAGAAAGAAGAAAAACATTTTTTTTACACTACTTAATAGTTTTCTGATAAAGATAAAGTCTGCACTCTCTCCTCGTGTCTGTCTCCTCCCTTC
>JAFLJL010018506.1:133853-146790 GCA_018398815.1 Conus ventricosus | reverse complement strand
TTATTTTTCAAAAATATTTTAAATATTTAACACGCACACAGCAAAAATATGTCCACACATACAGTTGTCCCAATCCAAACCAAAGTTTTAAAGTCTCCAGAAAACACATCCCACTTTACAACTCAACACCAGCAATAGAAATGACGAGGCAGAGCTGCGTTGTAAGCCCTGCACTTAATTTAATAAGACTGGCGTTAGTTCAAAATGCCATGCCCAGTCACGCGGTACGTAATCGGATAGTGTAGAGTCCTTAGGTAGGCCGTCAACTAGCAATTAAAGGCTTACCTGAGGCGCGTTCAGTAACTGCTAGTTTTTCCCTACGTTACTCTATGGGGATGTGTTTCAGTCCCAGATACTTTCCCCTACGTTCCTCTATGAAAACTTTAGTAAATTAGTATTGAAAACAGATAACCCTACACAGTATAATTTGTTTGTAGGGTCGTTATTTTTTGGTTACTTGTCAGAGAACAAGAATAGGCGGCTTTTAGGCCACTTTTCGCCCAAAAATGTGGTGGAGTAGCAAGTGAGTCTGAAGCCGCCTATTCCTGTTCTCTAGAGTACAAATTTAAGTAATTTAATCTATCTATATAAGACATCTTTGTACATTCTGCAATATTTAGTAGCTCTTCTCTGTACTCTTTCGATTGCTATTGACTGTCTTTTCAAGTGTGGGTACCAGATTATATTTCCATATTCAAGATGCGGTCTAACCATAGCTTTATAATAACTTTAAAAACGTTTCTTTATTTAGGTAAATAAAAGTTCTTTTGATTAAATCCAATCATTGGTTTGCTTTATTTATACACTTATGAATGTGAGTATCAAAAAGTAAATCTTTATCAAAGATTACACCCAGATCCTTTTCTTCCTTACATTTCTGTACCAGCCATTTCCACCATCTATTTTCATGCTGTATTCATGTTCTGGATTGTTTTTGCCAACAAGCAAAACTTTACATTTTTCAACATTAAAATATAGATTCCACTTGTCTGACCAGTTTTGGAGGCAATTTAAATTTTCTTGCAGACTATTATAGTTATCTGATTTGTCATATATTTTTGTGTCATCAGCAAAAATTTTACAAAAACTATTTACCTCATCTGGAAGGTCATTTATAAAAAATAGTAAACAGTACAGGTCCTAAAATACCCCTTGGGGAATACCACTCATAACATCTTTCTCTGTCGACATAACATACTTTTGTCAAATGTTACTCATAAAGTCTTTCAACAATAAATCTGCAAGTACAGTAGTCCACACAATCCTTTAGATGGCTGGGTAATTTCTGAACATTTCACATATTTTACATTTTCTTTCCAATACAGAGATGGTAAGATAAGATAAGATAATGTTGCTTATAAATAGCCCACCGACCGCAAAGGGCCACATCTGGGGCCGGTTGCATGTACAGACTTAGCGGACTCTAAGTTTGCTTAAAGTTAAGGATTTGCTTAGCGTGAGGAATCCCTGTTGCATGGGCTTGCTTAGCAGCAAAGGATGCTTAACATCTTGCTTAAAGTTAGGACAGCTCCCCCCCACGCGTAAGTGCGAACTTAGCTAGGACAGAGCATACCGCAGTAAATAAAAATGGCGGACCGCGTTGTGTATCCATGGCTTCTGTTGCGCCGAAATTTGAGGCGAGAGAGAATTTTCAGGGATCGGACGAACCCTTTTGATGTGTATGACGACGTAGAATTGTACTCAAGATTCAGATTTCGACGGGCAGACATTTTAGACCTGTGTGATGTGATTGAGGATGACATTGATCACCCGTTTCAACGGCGAGGCTCGCTGACTCCGCTCTTGCAGCTAACTGATCGCACTGCGTTTTTATGCCAGTGGTGTTTTCAGGAAGTCATTGGGGATTTGTTTGTGTCGACAAAAGCACAGTGTGTCGAGTAATAGACAGAGTTTCCTCGAGCATTCGCAAACAGGCTGGATGAGTATGTTCGCATGCCAACGTGGAACGGCCAACAGAACTATGGAGCAATTTTTCCGGATGGCAAATTTTCCTAATGTCATTGGGTGCATTGGCTGCACCTATATACGGATTGTTGCAACCCAAGGAAAATGAACAAGTGTATGTAGATAGACGAGGAATCACTCCTTGAATATCCAGTTACTTTGTGATGCGATATGATAATCAGGAATTGTGTCGTGATGTGGCCGGGTCAGTTCATGACTCGTGAATTCTCAAGGACAGTCAGGTGTTTCGGTATTTCAAAGAATACCTCGTCCCCTGCCGGGAATTATACTCGGAATAGTGGATACCCACTAAAGGAATGGCTGATGACGCCCTACCTCAACCCTGAGGGCAGAGCTCACAAAGATTCAATGCTGCTCACACATCGACAAGGAGCACAATTGAGAGACAAATGGTGTTCTGAAGAAGAGATGGCATTGTCTTCAGTCTCAGTTGAGGTGAGTATTTACTGTCTTTAGTTTGTGAGTGTGAGTGTGTGTGTGTGTGTGTGTGTGTGTGTGTGTGTGTGTACACACGTATGTAATCATGCAGTCATCAAATAAAGCAAAAAAGAATTCAACTGTTTGCGTGTGTGTGTGTGTGTGTGTGTGTGCGAATGCACACATGCACAGTCATTGTGCAATCATTTTTCAAATTGATTTTTAAGTGTGCATGCGAGTGTGTGTGTGTGTGTGTGTGTGTGTGTGTGTGTGTGCTCACAGGGTGTAATCTTGATTTGATTAGTGTGTATGTCTGTGGTTGTGTGTGTTTATGTGGACATTGTGACCCTACAGAACATTGTACACTTGTATGTAACATTTATATGTTACACTATTCTTCTGATACACTGTTCTTCTGACGAAAGGTCAGATGACACTGTGGCTTTTCTGTGCTGCTACATGCTATGCTGACAATGTATGAGGTGAAATGGAATAATATATAATATACATTTTGTCACCTGTCCTTTTGTCACCTAATCAGGCCTGTGTCCATTTGTGAAAGTAACCTTTTCCAAATTGACAATTACTACCAGCCACCATGGTGTAGCTGTTAGCATTAGCAGATGAGAGGTGTGATTTTGGTCCCATAGAGAAAATTTCAGATCTACTGACTGTATGAAGAGTTGAGTGTGTCACTGGCTCAATAATGGGTCAAATGAAAGGACTGGCATCACATTTATGTAATTAAGTTTTCTCAACCACTCAAAAAAAGTTTATTTACCGTACATGTTGCTAAAATGTCTTGGCCAAGGGTGCATTAAAGTGTTGATACCTTGTCATTTGATATTATAAAAGCTTATGGTGCAGCTCTGTCACATATACTGTTTATATATATAGTATATATATATAAATATATATATATATATATATATATATATATATATATATTATATAGAGAGAGAGAGAGAGAGAGAGAGAGAGAGAGAGAGAGAGAGAGAGAGAGACAGATCTGAATGTAATGCTATTTATAACATTGTTAGGTACCATTGAACCATGCTGATTCTCATGATCATCATTAAAAAAGAAACTGCTGCAGTCAAAAGTAAAGGAGGAGGAGTTACTTTTTTTTAAAGAAACTGACATTAAGGAAAAAACTGTCATGTGCTGCTTTGATCAGATAGTTGGATTGAACATAAAGCAACTTGCATAGATCTCCTTTTTTTTTTATCTGTTTCTGTATATTTTACTGTAAGACTCAAACGAGGTAGAGGTCCACCTGGAAACACAGTGCAGAAATGGTAGAAACTGCAGATTTGTATACAAATAACTGTATGGTAGATATTCTTGTCTGCATCAGGCTGAATTTGTGTTAACATTAAAAATCAATTACGTTGCAGTTTATTCAGTAATGTTTTGTGTAGATTTCCTGTGAAACACCCACAAACTTGACGATGGTCCTGAACATATTTTGAGTGAAATATATCCTGATGAAGTAGCATTGGCTCCTACACATAGATCTTGAAAGTAATACCATTTCAATATTTTTTTTGTTGTAACTCTATAGATGTTGGAAAAGAAAATTTCCCATCGTGTTATGAAACACTTTCGTGTGTTGATCTGTTTTGTGATGTTCACCATCGTTTGCTTTCGTCTATTGATGTATTTTTTTACAAAGCCCAAATCCTTCCTGTCATTTGTTCCGATTCCACATGACTGTTATCTCCTATAAAACAAGTCCGTTTTGTGAGAAAACCTGTGGACTTACACTGTGGTTATTTACTTGCTGACCTTTACATTTTTGCTTGATGAATTGATGAATCATGCTTTTGTGTACATCGCACTCCCCATGTGCATTATGACAATGTTTGTTGGTTTTTTGTCCCTCCAGATATGACCTGCAAAAGCTTGCTACATAATCATGTCTTGCATTATACTCCATAATGTTGCAACGACACTTGGACTGCCAGAACCAACTCAGATTCAGATGATTCCGACTCAGATGAACCCGATTCTGACTCTGAGACGATGGAGGTGTCGTTGAACTGCCAGGACGCCTACAACGTGAAAGGCTTGTTCAAAGACATTCCCAATGGTAAGTTTTTGTACACTTTGCTCTCTCTTTCATTATTAATAAGATTGCAATCTTCATTTGCAAGCTAAGGGAAGAAAGGCGAAAGGTCTGCATGTGTTGTTAGATAACAATGAAGATGTCCAGTACTTGTTTTAGTACCAGTCCTTTCTTCGCAAAATTTGAAATACACTGAGTGTGCTCAATGCTTTTGTATGCAGATGTGCGAGTATATGAAAAGTATGTTGGATAAAGGAATGAAGGAAAGTGAGGTATACAATAAATTGAATACTTTAACTTTTATCTGATGGATGGCATCATCTTTATCAAATAAGTGGAGACAAAAGCAATCTGTACCTGTGCTATGGTAGTCAATCATTCAATTCAATTCAATTCATTTCAATTCAAATCAGTCAACTTTATGTCCATCGGAAATTTTCATGTGCTCCACATCATTTCACAAGTACATAAGACATTTCAAAAAGACATTATAAATCGTTACATAAAAGCCTGTGTTATTGTATATATTTGTGTATAAATCAACACTCACACACCCCTCCCCACACCCCCAGACACATGCGCCCACACACACCCTCCCCCCATGCATACACACATGAAATAAAACATTAAATCCATAAGACATAGGACATCACATAGATTTTAAAAACAATACATTAAAAACACAAACTCACCCGCACCAATGCCCAAACACTTAAACACACACACATGCGTACACACACACACCTACACATTCACCCCCACACACAGTCATAGTCACAGTAAAAGCGTAACATAGCATACTGAATTGTTCATATCAAAATGAATTGCTCATGTCTGTGAGACAAGGTCATGGCAGTCAATCACAGGCTTTAGAGTTTTAAATGAATGGTTTTTCCCGCAATATTTATTATCTTTAACATATCACCTGATACTAGTTAATCATACGAGCCAGACATTCTGAATCTGAATACGATCAGCATGTCTTCAAAACCTGTTTTTTTTTCCCCTCCTGTCTGCAGCCATTCTTTTTCTGTACATCTGAGGTGGGAAATATGAATGTTGATTTAATGTAATGCTCTAGTCTTAACTGAATAATTTTCAGTGTTACTGTGAGGCTACAAAGGAGACAAAAAAATTTTCTGCCTTCAGAACTGTGGGCCCTGATATTCACAACAAAGCATTGTTAATTTCAACCTCAATACAATTCTTATTCGGTGATAAGACAGCACAAAACTGATTCCAAGTAAACAGCAAGCTTTCCACTTTATTTCAAGAAAAAAAACATGCAAACATGCATTAAATTGAGTTTTAAACATGATATTCAATATGTGTGTGTAAAAGAGAGAGGAAAAGGGAATGGGGGTTTGAAACAACAAAGATGCATATAACTGACATATAACACTTCTCTATGTTTGTGTGTGTTGAGAGAAAGAAAGAGAGAGAGAGGGAGGGAGGGAGAAGGGAAAGGGTCAGGGTGGAGACAAACATGCATTAAACTGACTTAGAGCACATCTATGTCGCTTATCTGTCTGCACATCCTCCCCCTTCTTCTGGAGACACAGGTGCATGTTCAGAGGGATATTCATGCTCCTCACCAGTTGTTGCACCCCTGAATCACTTGGGACATTTAACTGTCTTTCTAAATGAAGTGCCTGATAATAAAGATTCATTCTCTCATCATTTTATTGGCCTTTTCCATTTCTAAAACCTCTTTTTCAACTTGTAATTTCTCTTTTTTTTCGACTTGTAATTTCTCTGCTTCTAACTGCACTCTGTGGATTTCTTCCCCCACCAGTTTCCACAGTTTTTTTTGTCTTTTCAATTTGTTGCTTCCTGGCCAGCATCATTCTCAAGTCCTCGTTTCCTTTTTTTCAGATTTGCAAGTCTGTCTGTGGGACCTTTCAACGACGTTTTTCTTTGCAACGCTTCAGACTTTTTATGGGGTCTCTCCCTGGGCTGGATCCATCTACCTGTGTCACCTCTGAAGCGGCCAGTGCTGCAGCATGCGACTTTCCATTTTTGACAGCAGGACCAGTGAAGCTCACGTCCAGTGTTGAACTTGAAATGTTGAAGACAGTTTCTGAAAGTGAAAGAAAAAAAAGTAGGTGATCAGATCTTAGTACATGAAAATATGCTTTCATGAAGTTACAAAACTGTTGCTTGATATTGTCATTGGTGACTTTGTTGTTGATAGGTATATGGCCTCAGGCTCGCCAGTAACATGATGCACTATAATTTTTTCTGCTTGTCAATATAGTATCAGATTCCCATAAATGTGAATTTTAGAACTGTTGTCTGTTTTGCACAAGTGACAAATTGGATGTGGTGTAAGCATTTGGGTGCAGCATGCATATTGTATCTTGCTGTTTTTGTTTCTTTTTAACTTGTATTGTTTCTTTTTATTTGCCACTTAGTTTTTTTTGTTTAATTTGATGAAATCTTGTAATTTCATTATAAAGAAATTGTATTGTAAAGACAAAGAATGCACTTTCTTTTAACTTGGTTATAATATATTGTAAAGACCAAGAGCATCATAAGGTGTACTAAATGTTCTTAATAATAGAATAGTAATACTAAGAAGTGAACTGCTTCTACAATATTTTATATGCAATTTTTGTGTGTGTGAAAAAGCAAAATGCTTAACTCTTGATATTTCAATCTTCCACCACTTCTGGAAACCAGTTAATGAATACTTATTTCACATCCCACATTACCGAAAGCAACATATTTTTATATAGCTCACTAGGGAAATGATATTCCCCACTGACTGACCTCAACTTAACAGATTGAAAAGGAAAAGAAAAACTTCAATTTTTGTGTGAACATATGAGGAAGCAAAAGCACAAACTGACTGAAAATGGCCCAGGAATGTATTAAGAATGAGAAACATTTATTGTTTTAAATCCAGAAATTAAAATGGTCAATGAACACTTTGTTTTGGTTTCATTTCACTACCCTTCACTGACTGCTTTGGGGTGCTGTTGGATTCTTTGCTGAACCCTTGGTGATGAGAACACTGCAGAGTTCAGGGCTTAAAATGGTCTATCCAAAAATCAGAGGAAAATTTCTGAAGTGGCGAAGCCACGAATGCGTGCCTGCAAAGCAGGCACGCCCTGCTAGGGGGTCTGGGGGCATGCCCCCCCAGAAAATTTTGAAAATCTAGAACAAAATCTGTGCACTCTGGCTCATTCTGAGCCCTATTTTTGGAAAAAAATTGCACAGAAAAAGTGCAAGATTTAATGCAGGAAAGGTACATCCATACAGATATTCAATCCACTGTCAAAGACAAGACAAAGGTCTTAAACATCTAAATCTAAAATGATATTTATATCAACACATTTCATGTGAAAAGAGCATAAAAAAGACCAACAGGTTATCAAGACAAAACAAAATGGTTATTGGTGGAGACACAGTTATCAAAATTCAAAACTCACGTTTGGAATGTGGAACTAAGCAATCTGAGAGGGGCTGGTTCTGTCGCCTCTTACGACAAGCACAGCCAAGCTGCAGAAATATTCTTCCCTTCCCCTTGCTGCAGGGAAAGCTGCGATCGCGGTGTCTCTTTGTGACAAGATGCTCTTTCAGTGCGACGATCCCGCGGAAAGTGTAGACGATGTCTGTGGTGCACAGTACACATCTTGCACTGCCTGGCACGTCAACCTTTCGAATATGTTGACCGATCCGCTCGAATTCATCGGCATCTGACCTCACTTTCACGGACTTTAAAGTCCACTCCCCACCTCCATTTGTTTTTGATCCCGCTTTCGTCAAACTTCTCTCCACGTTCGATGATTCTCACAGTCGCCATCTTGATAGATTAGGCGCCTAAAGCTACCGGTGCGAAATGGCTGTTTGCGACTTGAACCGAATACGAATCAGAACCATATGCGAATGCGGACGCGTTTGGGGCGTTTTAGATCGGGTTTCTTTCCCCCCGAGGAAATCGATTTTTTTTCCCGAGGAATTTTTTGGCTTCCCGAGAATTTCTCGATCCGAGGAGGATTTTAAGCCCTGAGAGTTATGGACTGGTGTGTCTATATTTGATGCCAAGAGCAGGGACACAATCAGCTGTGCTCCATGATGAGAGTCCGATCGTGTGGACGAAAGGCCTAGAGCAGGCAATACCAACAGATCTGTCTTCAGGAGGGATTGCGATGGTTCCCTCGTGCAGCTAGTGAAGGTTTCCATATCTACAATAGATTTCCTGAAGTTTATGTTCCCATTTTCTAAACCTTCAACCCCCCTCCCCCCCCCCCCCCCCCCCCCCATTTTTTTTTTTCCTTTTTAGTTCAATCTTTGCCAAGTCATCACTATAAGAAGGAAGAATTGTTAGCTTGCACTTGTTTTTTTTCCCACTACTTAATTGTTCGGCATTATATACATACATAATACATAGACAGTACCTTGGTGTCCTTCACCACTCAGCAACAGATATGTCCATACATGCTGGTTGATCAGCTGTGTTTAACAGGTCCCAAACAGGCTCGGGATCTAGATTGAGAACATACAAACATAAAGTGACAGTGAAATAAGTTGTAAAGTATATTACACTTTCCGTGATAAGCATAACTTAACTGTTGGTTCTTCGAATGGTGCCATTTGCAATGACACCCTTTTTGATAACAGTATTCCAACGTTCATGATCCATATAGTATATACCCAAACATTTACAATCATTTGGCATGGGTCAACTAGCCTAACTAGTAACTACTACTGCAATAGTTGCAGTAACATTAATTCGCATGGATCAAGTAGAAAATAGTATGCAGCAATGCACTGATAAATTTAATCAAAATTGCTTTTGCTTGATAGTCATTAATTATACAGCAACACAATAGCAAGAAATGACAAATTATATAAATGTATTTGTAGTGTAAAATACAGATTCTACAGATTCTATTCTTATTAGAGCATTCTTATTCCTTTTACTTATTGGAAAAGTTTATGTGCAAATTTGTAACATTTGTATTAAAGTAAACAATATTCTTAGTTTTTTTACTTTTTTTGTTGATTTCATTTTTTTCCCCATTTTTCTCTCTTATCGTTGTATGTTGTAATCGCTACAAGAACTAAAAAAAAACACATACATGCAAAACACACATACTGTACACTGTTTGTGTCTAACATGTTCTTACAGAAATATTTTTGCTCTTTAATCAAATAATGAACAAACAATCAACAGAAAACTCGTATTTTTTTTTAACAATACCTTTTACTTTTTAAGACAGTAAGTAAACAGACATTTTCTCATAAAAAATATATTGTGCTATGTTTCTACAATGCTGGCAACAAGACTTGTCGCACAGACTGTAACTCAACAACCTGGTTAATTTTCTGTTAAAGTACCATATTCTAAAGTGGTTAATATGGCTGTTATTTCAAGCTATTCTTATTTCATAACTGACATGTTGCATCTTGCGATACAATGTGTCGATTTGCAAAAGAATGGATTTGCCAAAAAATGTTTGAACCTGAAAAGTTATTCTACTGTGAATGAGTGTAACATGTCCAGTGTCACCATGTGACGTACAATACCTAACTTGCCACTGACAGTCACTACCCCCCCCCCCCCCCCCCCCCCCCCAGAGATGGGATATCTCATAATGTGAAAAAGGAGGAAAAAAAAGTGGCGGGGGTCCCGGGGGCCGCTGAAGGCCCCCGGTGGGGTCCAGGGCAAGGCCCCTGGTCGGGGTCAGGGGGCGAAGCCCCCTGAAGCTGAAGATTTTTTAGAATTTAACCTGCAAAAATCAGCATCTGAGACACCAAAGTATTCAAAAGTATTAATAACCTTGATCCTACAAAAAAAAGACTTTCTCCACCTTCGCCATTGATGTCTGTCAAGAAATCATGAAGACCATTGACACAGGATGGTGATTTTCCAGTTGCTAATAGTCACACAATTTTCCAGCAGTTGCAAGTCAGTTTCTCATTACTGTCCTTCACATCACCACATTTCAGCGAGCAGTTTAGTTTCTAATAGTAATAGCCATCCTTCAAAATACTTATATAAAAAAGTTTACCTGAACACCAATCAAATAATTTCTTATAGTTGTCCTTCAAAATACCACGGAGGATTCTGATTCCTTTATAGAATAATATAAGTGAGAGAGTTGACAAAGGATCATATTCAAAGTGTGCAAATGTGAAGGTTTAACTCATTGTGTGCCCACAAGCAGTTGTTTTTTTCTTTCAACTTGATCCATCTCTATTACAATAAGAAAAAAACCACTTTCACACCTTCTGATACTCCTCAACATTAATGATGTCACTTGCTAAATCTAGTCACCAGAGTATAAGTATGCATGCATATCTGCCGGTCTGCTCGTTTGTATGAATGTGTGTAACTGATTTCCCCCCCCCCCCCCCCCCATGATATCTATACCAGAAAAGAAAAGATTTTTGTGACGCGGTGGTATAGGTAAAAAACATTCTATTATTATTACTACTACTACTACAATGACTTTTTCCGTACTATCGTCTGTTTTGTTTGCTTGTCTGTAGAATGTCAATAACACCCTTGCAATTTTTTTGTTTTGATCTCTCTCTCACTAAAATAGTTTGTTGTATGCTATTTATTACGTAAAATATTGACTACACAATTGTGTATACTGTGACATTGATGGAACCGTTTTTTTCAAAGAGAACCTTCATTGCAAAATAATCAGCTTGATGATTGTGGGCATTACATCAAGAAGAAAAAAAAAGGGGGGGGGGGGGGTTCTACAGATTCATCATATCTATCTGGAGATAACCTGCAATATTATTAATATCATTACTTCAACAAAACGAATAGCATTACTCTTCACAGAGAGAGAGAGAGAGAGAGAGAGAGACGGGTGGGAGTGGGGGTGGTGGTAGACTCGCCGATGCTCCAAACGATCCAAGAGTCTCGTTTGTAAGACGATCTTTCACTCTTGCTAGGTGCTTTTCAGCAAGAACGTGGTTGATCAATGCTGACTTGCCCCGTGAGCCATACTTGATCGCGTCATTACACCATGTGCAGACTGCTTGTCCTGGATCTTAGGTGATTTTTCCTCATGCAGTCTTTCAGTCTGAGAATCACACTGTGGCTGACGGCGCCTTTGGAACGGTCAGCATCACTTTTGCGCTCACTTCCTCCTCCAACCACTTCCAAGTCCATTTGTTTTTAACTGAAGCATCGACTTGCTTCGCAAGAACTTTCTCGCTTTCTGCTATCTGACGAAACATTCTGGTTTTCGCCACTCTCGTCAAAACCGAAAGAAAATGGCGTCAGGAAAAAAATTCGCAAACAGTTTGCCGCGTTCTCAAACATCAACTTCCGCTTTGATGGTTTCGTTAACCGCAGAATGAAAACAAAGACAGCAGTCTCGACCGCCCAAGCAGAAACCGGAAACATCCATTTGCGAACGGATCAATTGAGAACACAATAATCGATCGACCTCGTCGCCGCACATTAGCTTCATCACAAACCTACCTCTACCCCCCCCCCCCCCCCCCCCCCCCCCAATTTTCTCAACGGATTTACACTGATCTCAAAAACGACCCCTGGGGCCATCAAAAAGACGGAAATCCGCCAATCGGCGGAAAAATCCCATCTCTGCCCCCCCCCTCCCATGTTCCTCACATTCTCAGTTCTTCCACAACTCTCACATCACTCTTCTTCCAAAACAACCGTACTGTCACATTTAGTATGTACAATTTCTTGTACTGTTGAAGACAACACTTGAGAGTGAATGATGTTTTTGTATAGGGAAGTTGGGACACATTCCCCCCCTCTAGTCTTACCCCCTCCTCAAGGAAGCCGTCTCATTTTATGGCTTTGCCAGACCAGAAACCACCACAACTTTATGACAGTGTCCTGACATGCATACAGCACAGTCATAACTCATTTCCTCAGTGTCTAACTCTTTGATTAGGAATGATAGGATTAGATTTAAAAAAATCTATTTCTCAAAATGTGCATCATATACAACTCACTATGTGCATGTTTGCACTGTCTCTGATTAACACATACCAAGGCCATCGTCCAAGTACTGCTCTGGGTTGAAATGGTTCCCTTCAGCAGCATCTTCTGGTACCACATTCCACCTGTGATTCACCACCACCTGAAAAAACAAAAACTATGTCATAAAGTTTTGCATACTCAAGGATTCAGTTGGTTAAGCTGTACACAAATACAAAGAGCATGAAAATCCTGAAACACTGGGTTTCTTAACTTGATGTATACAAATAAATTTGCAGGGGAAATATCTGATGAAAGTACTTATTTCATGACATGTAGAGGCTCTATATTTCAGTTATCTGCTACTATTTGTGGCTGTTCTGTTCAATACTCTATACTTTCTAACTTCCCTATTCCAGGAAATTGCATGAATATCTGACTCCGCATGGGAATAAATATTGAGGCTTAAACAGCATGTATGTAAATAACACAGTTGAACAAATATCAGTTAATTTAAATCAAAAATCAATGTCAACCTCCCA
>JAFLJL010018506.1:106117-132853 GCA_018398815.1 Conus ventricosus | reverse complement strand
GACCGGTGATTGATGTGACGCGAGTGACTAAACATTGACACACCGGAAGTTCTCAACGGCGAGGCTCGCTGACTCCGCTCTTGCGCACTGATCGCACTGCGTTTTTATGCCAGTGGGTGTTTCTAGGAGCATTGGGGATTTGTTCTGGTGTCGACAAAATAGCACAGTCGTGTGCAGGTAATAGACAGAGTTTCTCGAGCATTCGCAAACAGCTGATGAGTGTATGTAGCATGCCAACGGTGGAGACGGCCAACAGAACTATGGAGCACTTTTTCGAGATGCAAATCCTAGTCAATTGGTGCATTGGCTGTCACCCATTTCGGATTGTTGCAATCCCAAGGAAAGTACAGTGTTTGTATTAACGAGGGAACCACTCCTTGCAATATCCATACTTGAGCTGATATGATACCCAGAATTGTGTCGTGATGGCTGGGCCTACTCAACCCCGTGAGTCTCAAGGACAGTCAGTTTTCGGGTATTTCAAGAATACCTGCGTCCACTCGCAGGAGCACATACTCTGAGATAGGGATACCCACTAAAGGATGGCTGATGACGCCGCTACCTCACCCAGGGCAGAGCTCAGCAAAGATTCAATGGCTTTAGTCATCGACGAAGGAGCAATTTGAGAGGAAGATGGTGTGTGTGTGAAGAAGAGATGGCATGTGGTCTTCGTCTCAGTTGGTGAGGATTTACTGTCTTGTTGTGTGTGTGTGAGTGTGGTGTGTGTGTGTGTGTGTGTGTGTGTGTGTTGTATTGCGTGTATGAGTGTATGTGTGTGTGTGTGTGTGTGTGTGTGTGTGTGTGTGTGTGTGTGTGGTGTGTGTGTGTGTGTGTGTGGGGTACACGTATGTATCATGCAGTCACAATAAAGCAAAAAATCAACTGTTGCGTGTGTGTGTTGTGTGTGTGTGTGGTTGTGTGTGGTGTGTGTGTGTGTGTGTGTGTGTGGTGTTGTGTGTGTGTGGTGTGTGTGTGTGTGTGTGTGGTGTGTGTGGTGTGTGTGTGTGTGTGTGTGTGTGTGTGGTGTTGGTGTCGAATGCACACATGCACATGTCATTGTGCAATCAGTTTTTCAAATTGATTTTTAAGTGTGCATGCGAGAGTGTGTGTGTGTGTGTGTGTGTGTGTGTGTGTGTGTGTGTGTGTGTGTGTGTGTGTGTGTGTGTGTGTGTGTGTGTGTGTGTGTGTGTGTGTGTGTATTCACAGGGTGTAATCTTGATTTGATTAGTGTGTATGTCTGTGTGTGTGTGTTTATGTGGACAGTGTGACCTACAGAACATTGTACACTTGTATGTAACATTTATATGTTACACTATTCTTCTGATACACTGTTCTTCTGACGAAAGGTCAGATGACACTGTGCTGTTTCTGTGCTGCTACATGCTATGCTGACAATGTATGAGGTGAAATGGAATTATATATATATAATACATTTTGTCACCTGTCCTTTTGTCACCTAATCAGGCCTGTGCCCATTTGTGAAAGTAACCTTTTCCAAATTGACAATTACTACCAGCCACCATGGTGTAGCTGTTAGCATTAGCAGATGAGAGGTGTGATTTGTGTCCCATTAGAGGAAAATTTCAGATCTAGCTGACTGTATGAAGAGTTGAGTGTGTCACGGCTCAATAATGGGTCAAATGAAAGGACTGGCATCACATTTATGTAATTAAGTTTTCTCAACCACTCAAAGAAAGTTTATTTACCGTACATGTTGCTAAAATGTCTGCCAAGGGTGCATTAAAGTGTTGATACCTTGTCATTTGATATTATAAAAGCTTATGGTGCAGCTCTGTCACATATACTGTTTATATATATGAGTATATTATATATATATATATTATATACTATATATATATATATATATATAATATATATAAATAGTGAAAGAGAGAGAGAGAGAGAGAGTAGAGAGAGAGAGAGAGAGAGGCAGACCAGACAACAGACAGACAGACAATCAGAAATGTAATGCTATTTTAATAAATACATTGTTAGGTACCATTGAAACATGCTGATTCTCATTGATCATCAATGAAAAAAAGAAACTGTGCAGTCAAAAGTAAAGAAGGAGGATTTAAGTTACGTTTTTTAAAGAAACTGACGTAAGAAAAACTGTCATGTGCTGCTTTGATCAGATAGTTGGATTGAAACATAAACAACTTGCATAGATCTCCCTTTTTTATCTGTTTCTGTATATTTTACTGTAAGACTCAAACTCGAGGAGAGGTCCTCCTGAAACACAGTGAAGAAATGGTAGAAACTGCAGATTTGTTACAAATAACTGTATGGCTGATATTCTTGTCTGCATCAGTGCTGAATTGTGTTAACATTAAAATCAATTAAGATTGCAAGTTTATTCAGTAATGTATGTTAGATTTCCCTCCGAAACACCCACAAACTTGACGATGGTCCCTGAACATATTTTGAGTGAAATATAGTCGTGATGAAGTAGCATTGGCACCAACACAAGATCTTGAAAGTAATACCATTTCAATAATGTTTTATTGTTTTACTTATATATTGTTGGTAAAAAGAACATTTCCCATCGGGGTTATAAACAGCTTTCTGTGTTGATTGTTTTGGGGGGGAGGGCACCCCAGCGTTTTGCTTTCGTCCAATTGATGGTATTTTTTCAAAAGCCCAAATCCTTCCTGTCAATTGTTCCGATTCCACATGACTGTTATCTCCTATAAAACAAGTCCGTTTTGTGAAAAACCTGTAGACTTACACTGGTGTTATTTACTTGTTACCTTTACATTTTTGCTTTGATGAATTGGAATGAATCATGCATTGTGTACATCACACTGCCCATGTGCATTATGACAATGTTTGTTGGGTTTTTGTCCCCTCCAGATATGAGCCTGCAAAAGCTTGCTACAAAATCTGTCGTGGCTTATACTCCATAATTTTGTCAACGACCTTGGACTGCCAAACCAGACTGAATTCAATGATCCGACTCAGATAACCAGATTCTGACTCCGATGAGGCGATGGATGTGTCAATGTTGAACTGCCAGGACGCCTAGCACGTGAAAGGCGTTCAAAAGACATTTCCCATGGTAAGTTTTTGTACCTTTGCTCCTCTCTTATCTTTATAATAAGAATTGCATCTTCATTTGCAACTAAGAAGAAGGCGAAAGTCTGCCTGTGTTGTAGATAACAATGAAGAAGTCCAGTACTTATTTTTAGTATCCAGTCCTTTCTTCCAAATTTGAAAT
Organism: Conus ventricosus; assembly: GCA_018398815.1. NCBI lineage: Eukaryota > Metazoa > Mollusca > Gastropoda > Neogastropoda > Conidae > Conus > Conus ventricosus. The sequence goes on along the minus strand of JAFLJL010018506.1, from coordinate 129,636 downwards.
ACACTGAGGTGTGCTCAATGCTTTTGTATGCAGATGTGCGAGTATATGAAAAGTATGTTGGATACAAGGAATGAAGGACATGAGTATAACAATAAATTGGAATACTTGACTGGGGAAGCTGGTTTTGGCAGCATCTTATCAAATAATGGGAGACAAACAATCTGGACCGGTGCTATGTAGTCAATCATTCAATTCAATTCAATTTCAATTCAAATCAGACAACTTGATTGTCCAGCAGAAATTTTCATGTGCTCACACATCATTTCACAAGTACATACGACATTTCAAAAAGACATTATAAATCGTTTACATAAAAAGCCTGTGGTTGGTTAAAAAATATATTTGTATATACATCAAACACTCACACAACCCACCCTCCCACCTTCCCCCCCACCCCCCAGACACCAATGCGCCCCCCCCCCCATGCATACACACATGATATAAACATTAAATCCATAAGACATAGAACATCACAATAGATTTAAAAAAACATACATTCAAAACACAACACTCATCATCCCCGCACCAAAGCCCAAACACTAAAACACACACACATGCTACACACACAAACACCACACATTCACCCACACACACAGTCATAGTCACAGTAAAAGCATAGCATAGCATACTGAATAGTTTCATATCAAAATGAATTGCTCATGTCTGTGAGACAAGCATCATGGCAGTCAATCACTAGCTTTAGAGTTTAGAAGAATGGTTTTTCCCGCAATATTATTATCTTTAACATATCACCTGGATACTAGTTAATCAGAACGAGCCAACATTCTGATCTGAATTCGATCAGCATGTTTCTTCCCAAAACCTTTTTTCCCCCTCCTGTCTGGCAGCCAATCTTTGTTTCTGTACATCTGAGGTTGGAAATATGCATGTTGATTTTAATGTAATCTCCTAGTATTAACGGAACAATTTTCAGTGTTACTGTAGGGCTACAAAGGAGACAAAAAAAAATTTCCTGGCCTTCAGAACTGTGGGCCCTGATATTCACAACAAAGCTTGTTAATTTCCCAACCTCATACATGTTCTTATTCGTGATAAGACAGCACAAAACTGATTCCAAGTAAAAGCAAGCTTTCCACTTTTAATTTCAAAAAAAAAGACATGCAAACATGCATAAAATTGAGTTTAAAACATGATATACATTATGTGTGTTAAAAGAGAAGGGGGAGGGGAGGAGAAGGGAATGTGGTTTGAAAAAACAAAGATGAGCTCATATAACTGACCATAACACTTCTCTATGTTAGTGGTGTGTGAGAGAAAAGAGAGAGAGAGGGAGGGAGGGAAAGGGAAAGGGGGGTCAGTGAGACAACCATCATTAAACTGACTTAGAGCACATGTATGTCACTTATCTGTCTGGACATCCTCCCCCTTCTTCTGGAGACACAGGTGGCATGTTCAGAGGGATATTCATGCTCCTCACCAGTTGTTGCACCCCTGAATCACTTGGGACATTTAACTGTCTTTCAAAATGAAGTGCCTGATGATAAAGATTCATTGTCTTCATCATTTTATTGGCCTTTTCCATTTCTAAAACCTCTTTTTCTACTTGCAATTTCTCTATTTCGACTTGTAATTTCTCTTTTTCAACTTGTAATTTCTCTTTTAAAACCTCTTTTTCGACTTGTAATTTCTCTTTTTCGACTTGTAATTTCTCTGCTTCTAACTGCACTCTGTGGATTTCTTCCCCCACCAGTTCCACAGTTTTTTTTGTCTTTTTTCAATTTTGTTGCTTCCTGGCCAGCATCATTCTCAAGTCCTCGTTTCCTTTTTTTCAGATTTGCAAGTCTGTCTGTGGGACCTTTCACGGACGCTTCTCTTCGCAACGGCTTCAGACTTTTTATGGGTCTCTCCCTGGGCTGGATCCATCTACCTGTGTCACCTGTGAAGTGGCCAGTGCTGCAGCATGCGACTTTCCATTTTTGACAGCAGGACCAGTGAAGCTCACGTCCAGTGGTGAACTTGAAATGTTGAAGACAGTTTCTGAAAGTGAAAGAAAAAAAAGTAGGTGATCAGATCTTAGTACATGAAAATATGCTATCAAGAAGTACCAAACTGTTGCTTGATGTTGTCATTGGTGACTTTTGTTGTTGATAGGTATATGGCCTCAGGCTCGCCAGTAACATGATGCACTATATTTTTTTTCTGCTTGTCAATATAGTATGATTCCCATAAAAATGTGAATTTTAGAACTGTTGTCTGTTTTGCACATGTACAAATTGGATGTGGTGTAAGCATTTGGGTGCAGCATGCATATTGTATCTTGCTGTTTTTGTTTCTTTTTAACTTGTATTTGTTTCTTTTTATTTGCCACTTAGTTTTTTTGTTTAATTTGATGAAATCTTGTAATTTCATTATAAAGAAATTGTATTGTAAAGACAAAGAATGCACTTTCTTTTAACTTGGTTATAATTATATTGTAAAGACCAAGAGCATTCATAAGGTGTACTAAATGTTCTATTAATAATAAGAATAGTAATACTTAATCATAGTATAGGACAATTTGAGGAAAATTGGTTGCCCTACTACCCTATTGTACCTTAGCTTCATTTGTGATGTGTGAGCACCTACATGTATGGAGGTGTATAACTTACCTTTTCTCATGTTATTTATAATTGTGAGACTGGACTGTTTTATATACTATGGTAAAGGAATTTGAGTGCTTACAATGTAATGCTATACCTCTCCTGTCCCAATGACCCATACCACATTAGATTCGCACTGCTTTCCTTACACCACTTGCCGGTGTTTATGTAGTGCTTATATACACATGTGTGTGTTCGTGTGTGTATGTGTGTGTGTGTGTGCACGTGTGTGTGTGTGTGTGTGTGTGTGTGTGTGTGTGTGTGTGTGTGTGTGTGTGTGTGTGTGTTGTGTGTGTGTGTGTGTGTGTGTGTGTGTGTGTGTGCACTCATCATAGAGGCTATTTGGTGTCATTATTAGAAAGAGTGACAAGGTGAATGTTTCATGTATCAATGTCTTTATTTCTTTTTGGGGTTATAACTATTGGAATTACTATACATAGCTCTTTGTATGACCAATATAATGCCTATGTAAACTAGTGTTATAAATCAACTTTGCTCATAGAAATGATGATAGCATTTACTGATTCATTGGATACTAGTTGCTAAATAGTCTTATTACCAGTACTGTCGAATCCATGCTTGATTATCAAGGTGTTGTGTCCAATGCTGTTTCTGGAATAGGTACCTTTATTTAATTATCACCTTTACTTTCATTGTTATTCCTTTCTATTGATATGTGCATATTTGTGCTTTGCATTTGTCTTGTAAAAAACGAAAAATTGTTCAATAAAAAAAAAGAATAGTAATACTAAGAAGTGAACTGCTTCTACAATATTTTATATGCAATTTTTGTGTGTGTGAAAAAGCAAAATGCTTAACTCTTGATGTTTCAATCTTCCACCACTTCTGGAAACCAGTTAATGAATACTTATTTCACATCCCACATTACCGAAAGCAACATATTTTTTATATAGCTCACTAGGGAAATGATATTCCCCACTGACTGACCTCAACTTAACAGATTGAAAAAGGAAAAGAAAAACTTCCATTTTTGTGTGAACATATGAGGGAAGCAAAAGCACAAACTGACTGAAAATGGCCCAGGAATGTATTAAGAATGAGAAACATTTGTTATTGTTTTAAATCCAGAAATTAAAATGGTCAATGAACACTTTTGTTTTGTTTCATTTCACTACCCTTCACTGACTGCTTTGGGGGTGCTGTTGGATTCCTTGCTGAACCCTTGGTGATGAGAACACTACAGAGTTATGGACTGTGGTGTGTCTATATTTGATGCCAAGAGCAGGGACACAATCAGCTGTGTCTCCATGATGAGTCCGATTGTGTGGACGAAAGGCCTAGGAGCAGGCAATACCAACAGATCTGTCTTCAGGGGGGATTGCGATGGTTCCCTCGTGCAGCTAGTGAAGGGTTTCCATATCTACAATAGATTTCATGAAGTTTATGTTCCCATTTTCTTCACCTTCAACCCCCCCCCCCCCCCCCCCCATTTTTTTTTCCTTTTAGTTCAATCTTTGCCAAGTCATCACTATAATGCAGGAAGAATTGTTAGCTTGCACTTGTTTTTTTCCCACTACTTAATTGTTCGGCATTATATACATACACATATATATATATATATATATATATATATTATATATATATATATATATATATATAATTATATATATATATATAATATATAGAGAGAGAGAGAGAGAGAGATATATATATATATATATATATATGTGTGTGTGTGTGTGTGTGTGTGTGTGTGTGTAGTCAAGTGGTCGAGTGGTTGGTTCGTTGGAACGTGTGGCTCATTCACTCAATGGAACAATTCAGCAACAAGAAGGTGATAGTGTTTATTCATCTTCACTACAACACACACAGCAGGGAGCAAGCCGCTTAAGGCACTGCGTGCAGCCTCTTCGATGTCGTCGGGTCTACGCCAGGCTTCAAATTGCCCGGTTTCCGTTCGTCAATGCTTTTTGTTCTTTCACGGACCACGACTTCCGGTTTTGTGGCTATACACACGGACGATGTTAAATTTACATCTGTATGCACCCTATAACACACACCCCTTGCTTTTGAACGCAATGTCCCCATTGCTCCCAAAGATATCCTTTTGCTAATGTCGAAATTAGTTTCCGACCCAAACAGGTTAACATTAGCAATGAATGATAGAAAATTTACATTGGGAGTAGACTAATAGTTAGCCTCAGCTCCCAAAGTACAGTCAGTATAGTATGGAGAACATTGACGGGATTTGTTATGGGTGAACAGGTAATTGATATCTCTTTGTATGAAATTATAGCAAAACTAATACCTTCAACAAGTCCATGTACGCCTATCTTGATAAACTACCCATTACTTGCTTCCCTTAACTCTCTTGACAAGTGCGTGCCCGCTAGCGCCCGGTAAAACACGCGACAACAATGGGCGCTGCCATGTTTTCTGATAGAAAAGTGGGGAGGCACCATGTCCAGAACACTCTGGTGGAGGTCGCCTGTGTCCACCGTCAGCCCCAGCGTGTCCCCATTGTAATACACCATCTGTGGCGGGTCGTCCTGCAAGAGCTGGGTGTGGACAAAGGTCAGGCCAGTCTGTGGATCACGGAAGGACAGAGCGGCCAGTGAAGACTCGGGCGTGGTGAATATCTTCCCCTCCTGCTTCTGCTGCTGTTGCTGCAAGCACTGATGAGCCTGACCACTGACACGGTGGTTGCTCTGGAAGTCAGTGCGAGCACATCCACTTCTGTTCTTCAACCCGGGATGATGCAGACTGGATTCTAGACTGATGGTGGGCTGAATGATGCCGGGGTGGTGGGGACCGTTTCTGAGGCAGGCTGGGAAGACTCCACGCTGATGGTGACGGGCATGGACAGCAGCTGGGAGACGGTGGCGTTGGTCAGCTGGTCCGGTGATCTCCACCCCTCCTTCCCTGAACTGACCGCCGTCCTCCTCTGGACCTCCTGCCTGCGACCTGTCTTTGCCCTCTGCGTCATCGTCGGAGTTGTAAGCCCTGAGCAGCTGGGTGATCTCCCGTCGGGGAACCACCCTCTCCTCCGGCACCTCCATGTAGTGCCGCACGATGTGGCGCGCAGTAACGGCTTGGTGGTGTACTTGCGGCTGCAGCCGTCGATGGGGCAGTAGAAGACAATCTTGTCCACCATCCCTGTGCTTGTTGAGGTGGACGTACAGGCTGCTTCTGGCCGTGAAACTGCTGTCGCAGCCTTCTAAAGGGCAGATGAAGGGCTTGACACCTGTATGCGTGATGAGATGACCCTTCAGGTGCTCTGGCGTCATGAAGCTCTTGTCACACTGGTCACATTTGTACTTGCGTAGGTTCAGGTGTTTGGCGCCGTGTCGCTTCAGCTTGCTGGCTGTGGTGAAAGCCCAGGTACAGCCATCTCTGGAACACTTAAAAGGTCTCTCCCTTGTGTGTTGCATGGTGTGAATCTTCAGCTTCGACCGTTTGGTGAAAGTCTTCCCACATCCACGCTCTGGACAAACAAGCTTTTCTCGCCCGTCTTCCTCTTGGGCAGTGGTCTGTCCACTACAGCGCTAGTCACCACAGGCAACAGGATGTACTGATCTTGAATGGTGACTTGTGTTTTTGGGCATCGGCCAGTCAGGTCAGGGTATGCAGCCTTGTTGTCTGCCCCCACTGCTTGGCTGGACGCAGTAGAGGCAGCTAGTTTCCCGCCCCCCCCCCCCCCCCCCCTTTGATTTTGCGGCTGTTCATCTTGTTTCTTCTTGCGGCAGAATCTCGCAATGTGACCCCACTTGCCCCAGTAAAGTACTTGGGAGCTGGGTTGGATGGCCCGCTGTCTCTGGGTCTTGGCATTGTCATCCCAGTGATGGTGACCTGCATCGTCTTGACCATGTCTTTCAGGGCAGCTATTTCGTTCTTCAGCTCTTCCAGTTCTGATGGGGTTTAGGAGGGATGAAGTGCTGGTACTGGGTGGGGTTTTCTGAAGGGTCTTCATCTTCTCTGCTCCACCTCAGCGCCTCTTCTCTAATAGTTAAAAAAGTGGTGGTAGCGTCCCCTCTCACTGTCGCCTCAGTTCCCGTTTCAGAGGTATTGATGCAAGTCCCTCAACATCTCGTTGGGCACACTGTTTGCTCTTCTGGAATTTATTTGTGCTGCTAGTGTACGAAGTCCTTGGGAGAATTCAAGAACAGTCTGCCCAGGGTGTTGCTGCTTTCCATGGAACGTAGACATCAGGCTTGTCAAGGGCCTACTGTCCCCAAACACTTTCTTGATGATGTTCAGCACCTTGTCGGGCTTGTCCTTTTCTTCATCTGGCACCTCAGGATTTCGCAGCGTGCTTTCCCATGGAGGTGGCGGATGATGAATTCTACCGCCATGTTGTCTGGCATAGTGTAGGCCTTGAGGACGCATTGTGCTTCCTCGATGAACTCCTCCGCTGGTCCGTCAGCAGGGTCTCCAGAGTAGCAAGGCAGCTCCGGGGGTGCCCACCATCGGGAGTTAGGCCGTTCATCTTCCATCCTGCTGTGTGTTGTTGTAGGGTCACTCTTGTTCCAATCCTGTCGGTTGACGCCACGTGTAGTCAAGTGGTCGAGTGGTGTTGGTTCGTTGGAACGTGTGGCTCATTCACTCAATGGAACAATTCAGCGACTAGAAGGTGATAGGTGTTTATTCATCTTCACTACAACACACACAGCAGGAGCAAGCCGTTTAATAAGGCACTGCGTGCAGCCTCTTCGATGTCGTCGGATCTACGCCAGGCTTCAAATTGCCCGGTTTCCATTAGTCAATGCTTTTTGTTCTTTTACGGACCACGACTTCCGGTTTTGTGGCTATACACACGGACGATGTTAAATTTACATCTGTATGCACCCTATAACATAGAAAATAAGGTAGGACTAAGATACAAACCCTGCTTCAGAACTTGCAAACATTCAAAATAACCAGTGTAAGAGTCACCACATACTAATATATCTAAGAGTCACCACATCTAATATATCTAACATATGATTTAATCATGGTGTACATACTTCTCAAAATGTTAAACAATTACCATTAATTTTTAACACCATTTGTGAGTAGTGTATTGAACAAAAAACCATGCTCTACCACATTGAATGCTCTACTGAAATCAGTAAATGCTACATTCAGGCACTGTCTTCACCATGCTTCATCTCTGTATGTAAATAAAAGAAATGACATATAACTGGCTGGGCTCAGCCTCTATGTTCCTGGCCTGAGTAGGATCCACCATCTTTATTCTTTTACCATACTCCACTCCACAACCATCCAACCTTTCCCAACCCTACCATCTCTCACCACTTTGGTCTGTCACGCATTTATTTACAAAATACTTGGTCAAACCCTTTGTCTGCTGTTATTATTCATCATTATTAAACAAATCAACACTACATCACTTCAGCTAGAATCAACAACATTCTAACGAGATCTGAAAGACATGGCCTTAAGCAGTACATTGACACCAAGACCAAGGTCGCGCAATAAATAAATTTTGAAAGAGAGGGTGTTAGTTACCGCCAATGACATTGACAAACAAAGCACATACAAGACACAATGCATTTCAACCTCTTGGGTCTTCTTCCGCCTATTCTCCCCACCACATGGACAACAAAGATGAGTCATTTTTCGTTCTTTGTTTGTACTGTCCTAAATGTTAAATGTGATTTTTTTTTTTGCCTGAAGAAGACCCAAGAGTTGAAATGCATCATGTCTTGTCATGTGCTTTGTTTGTCAATGTCATTGGCGGTAACTAACACCCACTTTTTCAAAATTTTGCTTCGTTCTCCGCCGTCAGTCACTCCATTTTGAAAAAATCGATAAATTGTTTGGTTGGTTGGATTAATCCCGCTCCTCTCCTCTCTCTCTCTCTCTTCTCTCTCTCTCTACTCTCTCTCTCTCTCTCTCTCCTCTCTCTTCTCTCTCCTCTCTCTCTCTCTCTCTCTCTCTCTTTTTCCCCCCTTCATTCATGACTTGATGTTTTACCACTCTTCTTCATTGTAGTTTGTCATGTGCCAATTTTTTATATGCTTCTCCTCCTCCTCCTCCTCCTCCTCCTCTTCTCCTTAGTCTTCTTTTTCATCTTTCTAACGTGTTCCGAGGTTGTATTAATTAACGGTCTTCAGTAACCCATCAGTAACGTCGTGCCAGATCGACTATAGTTCGTTGAGATGTAACTAAGTGTTCTGCGCATGTCGATACCAACCAACTATCGTGAGATCGTATGAGACGGAAGTTTATTCTGTCGTCTGCTAAGAAAGTTCGACCGTAGAATATCATCACATTTCCCCCGTTTTAATGGAATAGGTCTACTGTGTCCAAGTTTATCATGTATCACAAATCGTCTGCGAGTGAAGCAGGTAAATATATATGTGCTTGTCTCTTGTTACTTTATAGAAAATTAATCAAAAACGAAAAAGGAAAACTACAACTTAACACAAACTTTAAACTTAGAAAACTGATGTTATGGTGATATCAACTGCTGAACTGGATCTTCGTCAAGATCGCCTCAGCAAAAACACTCAGTCATCGGTCTTCACAATTATTAAACAAAGTCTTTAAAACGGTGGGAGGTTTGACGATTCTTCCACGACTCGTCTTTGCTGGAGTGGAACAATGCCTTGGATCCGTCCTTGGATCCTTTTCCTGTTCAGGACGATGATTTTCCTGTTGACTGGGGTCTCCAAGCTGAAGTTCCTGTCGCTCCCTGTGAGGTTCTGGTGTAGGCCTAGCCGTAGGCTGCTCGGGCTGGTCAAACGTCAACGTAGGATTAGCGTGACGACTGGTAGATCCTGTTAGACGTCGTAGGGCCAGCAGTTCTAGCATTGTTTTCTGGTTCAGTTGTAGGGGAGACGTTGCACCTCCTGCTGATACCATTGTCTGTATGCGCCCGAGACAAGCGTAGGTGTTTTCTGTTCCTTCTGAACTGTCTCCTGATGCAGTTCGCACAAGGTATGATCGTGGCGCTATTTTCTTCACCACTGTGGCTGGATTTGTCCATTGGCACTCTTGGTCTAGCTTTTGTAGCACAATGTCACCAGGTTGAATTTCGGAAGATTCTTTGCACCATGTTTTCTGTCAAAGTACTTCTTGTTTCTTTTCTTTGCCTTCTCATCCATTTCTTTCAGGTTTTCTTGTTGACTTGCTGCGGCTCCAGGTTTGCTGGGAGAACTGGAAGAGTTGTCCTTAGTTTTCTTCCCATTGCTAGTTCAGCTGGACTGATTGCAGTTGGAGCTGTAGCAGTAGAACGATATGAGAGAAGTGCAAGGAATGGATCCTCTTGCTGCAAAATGCGTTTGGCAGTTTGTACTGCACGTTCTGCTTGTCCATTTGATTGTGGAAAGTATGGACTACTTGTCATGTGAATGAAATTCCACTTGTCAGCAAAGAGTTTGAATTCTGATGACACAAATTGTCTGCCATTGTCTGTGATGAGCTTTTCTGGGATTCCGTGACGAGCGAATATATTTTTCATGGACTGGATCACGGAAAAAGAGTTTGCAGTCTGTAGATGGCAATTTCAATGTATCTTGAGAAATAGTCACTCACCACAAGATATTGTGCACCCCTGAATTCAAAAATGTCTGCTCCAACCATTTGGAAAAGCTCTGTCAGGTAACAGTGTTGGTTTTAGAGGTTCACAGTTTTGGCTTGGTTTCTTTTCTTCACAAATTTTGCACATTCGGACTCGCTGGGCAATTTCTTCACCAATTCCAGGCCACCAAACAGAAGAGCTTGCTCTTTCTCTGCATTTTGTGATTCCTTGATGACCAGCATGGATGATTTCCATTATTTCCTTTCTCATTGATGCTGGTATTACGATTCTTGTGCCTCTGATCAAGAGTCCCTCATGAACACTCAATTCATTTCTCTTGCATAGAAGTCATTGAGTTCAGGCTTGACTTGGTTTCTGTACACTGGCCATCCATGTACTGTGTAGTCAAGAGCTGCTTTCAGAATTTCATCTTCTGTGTCTTTTCTGCAATTTCATTCAAACGTTTGTCTGACGCTGGCCAACTTGATTTCACCAGGTCAAGTGTGCTTCAACGTCGTGTATCATCTGCTGCTTTTGCTTGCTCTCATTTTCGTTTTGTGGACTTCTTGACAGTGCGTCTGCTACGATGAGTTTCTTTCCGGGTGAGAATCTTGCTTTCACATTGAAGCGCATCAGCCTCATTATCAGTCCTTTGGCATCTGAGTGGTACCTCTTGAAGGTCCTTTGTGTTGATAAGCGGTATCAGCGGTTTATGATCTGTCTCTATGGTGAACGTTTCCAGGCCCATCAGGTATCTTTCAAATTTTTCGCAGGCCCAGACCGCGGCCAAACATTATTTTTCGATTTGCGCGTACCTGCGCTCTGGTCCTGTCAATGTTCGTGAGCAGTATGCAACAGGCTTCATAACTCTATCATACTCCTTGAGCAGAACACCTCCAATGCCATAGCTGCTCGCGTCAGAACTCACAGTAGTTGGCTTTGTCAAGTCAAAGAAAGCGAGTGTTGGCAGTTTTGTCAGTTCTTCTTTGACTTTGTTGAACGCAGTTGACTGTGGTTCACCCCATGCCCATACTTTCTTGCTTTCCAGCAACTCAGTCATCGGTCGAAGAATTGTTGATAAGTTTGGAATGAATCTACCCAGGTAGTTGATCATTCCAGGATTCTTCTCAGCTCGGTGACATTCTGTGGATTTTCCATGTTCTTGATGGCTGAAACCTTTGCAGGGTCAGGTTGTACACCATCTTTACTAATCAGATGCCCAAGAAACTCAATTTCATTCTTGCGCAGTTCAGTTTTTTCTTCATTCAGTTTCAAATGAGCAGACTGTAGTCTCTTCATGACGCTGTCCAAATGTGTTTCATGCGATTTGTCATCTTCGCTGAACACCAGAATGTCACAAAGTAGCAAACTACATTTTGTTCATTTTCAGGACTTCCTCATTGTTCTCTGAAAAATTTCCGGTGCCGATGAAATTCCAAATGGTAGTCTCTTATAGTAGTACCGACCAAATGGAGTGATGAAAGTCGTCAATTTGCAGACTCTTCGTCAAGCGGTATTTGCCAGAAACCTGAAGTAGCATCAAGTTTGCTGAAAATTGTTGCACCTGACAGTTTGTGTAGCATGTCGTCAAGTGTTGGTATGACGTATCGCTCTCGTTTGACATTTTCATTTAAGCGTTTGAAATCCGTGCAGATCCGAATTTTTCCATTTCGTTTCATGACTGGTACCATGCCAGCACACCAATCTGTTGCATCAGTGATTTCTTCAATGACACCATTTTCTTTCATGCGCTCGATTTCATCTCTGATTTTCTCTGTCAGTGGAATGGGCACTCTTCTTGCTGTTTGCAAGCTGTAAGCTCTGCACCCTCCTTGATCTTGATTTTCACTGGTTTGCATTGCAGTGGTTTATCATCCAAATCTCCAAAGACTAAGAGATTCGTGTGATTGTCATCGACGTTTTGTAGTCTTTTGACAAGGTTCAGATCACTTGCATGCTTTCCGACTCAAAAGATTTTCTGTGTTACCATCTACAACAAACAGACGTAGAGCATACTCACAGCCTTCTTCATGTCTGACATGTGTGACAAACTGACCATGCATTTCATGATTCCGCCAGGTGAGTTCAGGATAGCTTGCGTTTCGTTCATTTCAGGCTTTGGTCTCAGTTTGTTGTACTGATGAAGTGAAATGATGGAAACGTCAGCTCCCGTATCTATTTTGAATTGGCACTTTTCCCCGTTGATTGTAAACTGAGTGTACCAGGGTTTATCACTATTTTCCACAGATCCCAGGAAGTATGTGACACTGCCATCAGTTCTTGTAGTGCATGTGTTGTTCTTGCCAGAAGAATTTCCCACCATAGAAAGGGTCTGATATTTTGATCTACAGCATGTGGCAAAATGATTCCATTTCACACAATGGTTGCAAATTTTTCCTTTTGCTGGGCATTCACTGGGTTGCCTGTGAGGTTCCCTGCCACATCTGTCACACTTTCGATACTGGCTGTTTCTGTTCTGGCTCTGATGGTCACTACTCTGTGCTCCTGTCTTGTAGTGCTGACCTTGGTCACTGTACTGAGCTCCTTTCCTATAGTGCTGACCTCGACCTGCAGAAAAATCTCTTTTCTGTCCAGTTTTGACAGCATCAACAACCGGAGTTCGCTGCTCCAACATTTGAGCTTTAACTTGTTCATGTTGCCTTGCCATGTCAACTGCTGCTTTCAGTGTAAGATCAGGCTGTAACTGAAGCTTTTCAGACAAATCTCTGTCTGCCAGTCCAACAACAAGTCGGTCACGAATTGCTGAATCTTTTTCAGGAAAATCTGCGTTTTCAGCGAGTTCATACAAAGAACGAATGTACGTTTCAATGTTTTCACCTGGTAGTTGCGAACGTTGATGAAAAACTGCACGTTCATGGATCACATTAACTTTCGGTGTAAAATAACCATTGAACATTTCGATCAAACCTTCAAACGTAGCGTCCTCTTCATTCATTCTGAAAGTTGAGTAGATCTTCTCAGCATCGGGTCCCATACTGTAGATCAAAGCGCTAGTTTGAACATCGAAAGTGTCTTTTGTTGAGTAGATCTTCTCAGCATCGGGTCCCATACTGTAGATCAAAGCGCTAGTTTGAACATCGAAAGTGTCTTTTGTTGAGTAGATCTTCTCAGCATCGGGTCCCATACTGTAGATCAAAGCGCTAGTTTGAACATCGAAAGTGTCTTTGTTGAGTAGATCTTCTCAGCATCGGTCCCATACTGTAGATCAAAGCGCTAGTTTGAACATCGAAAGTGTCTTTTGTTGAGTAGATCTTCTCAGCATCGGGTCCCATACTGTAGATCAAAGCGCTAGTTTGAACATCGAAAGTGTCTTTTGTTGAGTAGATCTTCTCAGCATCGGGTCCCATACTGTAGATCAAAGCGCTAGTTTGAACATCGAAAGTGTCTTTTGTTGAGTAGATCTTCTCAGCATCGGGTCCCATACTGTAGATCAAAGCGCTAGTTTGAACATCGAAAGTGTCTTTTGTTGAGTAGATCTTCTCAGCATCGGGTCCCATACTGTAGATCAAAGCGCTAGTTTGAACATCGAAAGTGTCTTTTGTTGAGTAGATCTTCTCAGCATCGGGTCCCATACTGTAGATCAAAGCGCTAGTTTGAACATCGAAAGTGTCTTTTGTTGAGTAGATCTTCTCAGCATCGGGTCCCATACTGTAGATCAAAGCGCTAGTTTGAACATCGAAAGTGTCTTTTGTTGAGTAGATCTTCTCAGCATCGGGTCCCATACTGTAGATCAAAGCGCTAGTTTGAACATCGAAAGTGTCTTTTGTTGAGTAGATCTTCTCAGCATCGGGTCCCATACTGTAGATCAAAGCGCTAGTTTGAACATCGAAAGTGTCTTTTGTTGAGTAGATCTTCTCAGCATCGGGTCCCATACTGTAGATCAAAGCGCTAGTTTGAACATCGAAAGTGTCTTTTGTTGAGTAGATCTTCTCAGCATCGGGTCCCATACTGTAGATCAAAGCGCTAGTTTGAACATCGAAAGTGTCTTTTGTCAGTTTTCGCGGCTGCTCGGTGACGTAAGAATCTTTGTCTCCACGTCGGCCACTGCTCAGGTTTTGAGAAGTCAAAACTTTCTGGAGGTTTGAAAGCCATTTAGCTATCCCACCTCTGCCACCATCTAACGTGTTCCGAGGTTGTATTAATTAACGGTCTTCAGTAACCATCAGTACGTCGCGCCAGATCGACTATAGTTCGTTGAGATGTAACTAAGTGTTCTGCGCATGTCGATACCAACCAACTATCGTGAGATCGTATGAGACGGAAGTTTATTCTGTCGTCTGCTAAGAAAGTTCGACCGTAGAATATCATCACAATCTTCTTCTTCTTCTTCTTCTTCTGTCTCTCCTTGTGTCAGAGACTCCGTCTCTTTATTCGTGTCTCCAAGTCCCCACCCTCTCTCTCTTTGAGTCGCTTTCCATCCCTCCCTCTCTCCCACACTCTCTTCCTCCAGTTATATTGTGCATTCTCTTATTCTAATTGCCATGTATTCATTGTTGTTTATGAGTTTATATGCAGTTCGATGCAATGATTTCTACCATGTATTTATTGTTTGAGGGCTGGATGGAAAAAAGCCACTGACTGGTGCTTATTCTTTTCCCTCATTAAACAACATTTCGTTCGTTCGTTCGTTCGTTCATTCGTTCGTTCTCTCTCTCTCTCTTTGATTTTGCAAAGGCTTTTGATGTCATTGACCACAAATTGTTATGCAGGAAGCTTTTAACATATGGTATAACAGGAAATACCTTCCAACTGATAACATCATTCCTAGAAGACCGTCAACAAATCGTTTGTGTCAACAACAATTTATCAGAGAAGTTACCTATCCAACATGGCGTACCCCAGGGTTCTGTGTTAGGTCCTTTGCTGTTCTCAGTTTATATAAATGATCTCCCTCTTTATATTGAGGATTCATGTGAACTCTTTTGTGATGATACCACTGTCCATACAAGTAGCCCCAGCTTGGAAGCTGTTTTCACTTCATTACAGAAGAATGCTAATATCTTAAGTAATTGGTGCAATGTAAATCACATGTCACTGAATCCTAACAAAACAAAACTAATGCTGATAACAACAAGGCAGAGAAGACAAAACATAACCACACAGCCCCATCTGTTTTTATTAATAATCAGGAAATTGAAGTGGTGGATAGCCATCGAGTTCTAGGTGTATATGTTGATAATAATCTTTCTTGGTCTCATCACCTTCGCAGTTTATGTAAATCAATATCCAGACAAACATATCAGCTGTGCAAGATTAAGCATTTCTTAAACCTTCATGCCAGGAAATTGTTCCTACACGCACATATTCTCTCTTCAATCAATTATTGTTCAACACTATTTGATTCCGCTAGTGCTAATGCCATGAAACCTCTTAAGAGTGTCTACAAAAGAGCACTTAAAGCAGTTCTATTAAAATCATCTAGTCTTAGTGAAGGGGATTATACTAAAGCGGGGCTCTTCCGTTACAAGAAATGTTTGCTGTCAACAAATGTCAGCTAATGCAAAAAATTGCATCGGGTTTAGCACCAGAAACTCTTCAGTCCAAATTTAGCATAAACCCTAGGGATTCAACCAAATTCCAGGTTCCCACACCTAGAATAGATCTATTTAAATCAAGCTTATCTTACTCAGGTAGCGTGGTTTGGAATTCACTTCCACGACATTTCCGATGTACTCATATTACAGAATCCTTCAGGGAAAAACTAATCACACATTTCACAGCAGACCATTGCTATTAGAACAAAATACATATACCAGGGCACACCCTCTGTTTTGCTGCATATTAAACTGATACGCCGTTTCCTTTCCACTGATGTTTTTAAAAAACAGATAATGATAAATGAGAGATATGGTTACTATTGGTTATATTAATGATTGAAATCATATTATGATGAATGAGTATTGTGGTCGCTGGTTTTATTGGTGCATTGTCACGAATAGATTGATGTCTTAATACTTTTATTTCTTTGAGCACTGTAACTGCAAGGTGATAAATGTGTGTCCGGATTACTGTTGATCATATTGATGTATTGCTTTTTATTCAAATTTATAGTAATGTTTAGCATGTGATATTTTGGATAGAAAAATGGAATTATAATCTCTCTCTCTCTCTCTCTCTCTCTTCGTTTACTACGGCTGCGTTTCGATGGATTGTCGCTTAATTAATCCCGTTCTCCTTCGGCTCCAGGATATCGTCACGAATCAGGTTTGGGGTCCTTTACCAGCTGTTCCACTGCTGGAAGGTTTTCCTCTGTGTCCGTCTCAACTGACTGACGGCACGATGACACATGTAGGCTGGCCCGGTTGTTGCTGCTGGCCTAATGCCCTTGGCTTCCATCACAGCCCTGACCACCATGGAGCTTGCGGTTTTCCATTCGTTGTTTTGCTTGTCTAGTTCAGTGGCCTTTCTCCTGATGAACTCTGTGTCTTCCAGAACTTGTGGTACTCTGCATCCTCAAGACGTTCTTCCCGGTCATGTCGCCTAGACAGGCCGTCAGCATCCAAATGGCTGGATCCTCTCTTGTATTGTATATCAAAGTCATAGATGGAAAGAGAAGCAAGCCACCTATGACTCACGGCATCAAGCTTTGCTTTGTGGAGGATGTACCGCAGGGGATTGTTGTCCGTGACTACTGTGACTTGGTTCCCAGAATATAATCATGGAATTTCTCCGTCATTGCCCACTTCAAGGCAAGAAATTCCCTCTTGTGCGCTGGGTAGTTGGATTCAGTCTTGTTGAGAGATCGGCTGGCATATGCAATCACCCTGTTCTTCCCGTCCTGTTCCTGGTACAGTACAGCACCGATTCCAGTTCCACTCGCATCACAGTGCAGAGTGAAGGGTTTTGTGCGGTCAGCCACTGCCAGGAGAGGCTCAGATGTCAGTGCCTGGATGAGCGCATCGAATGCTGCTTGTTGTTGATCCCCCCACATGTGCGTGATGTCCGATGTCCAGCTAAGGCCTTTGTTTTTCTTCTCTCCTTTCTTCTGGCAGCCCCTTGGGATATAACCCGCAGTTAGGTCATTGAGTGGCTTCGCTATCTGGGCGAACCTTGGGAGGAATTTCCGGTAGAACCCAGCAAACCCGATAAATGACTTAACGTCGCGAACTGTGCGAGGAATCGGCCAGGTCGTCAAGGCAGAGATCTTCTCCGGTCTGGTTTTATCCCCTGGTCGGAGATGACATGACCCAAGTGGCGAACCTCCTTTGTCCCAAACAGGCACTTTTGTGGGTCAAGCTTCAGCTTGAACTTCCTCAGCCGTTCCAGCGAGCGGATGGTCCGGTCTTCCAGCTCCTCCAGCGTACGACCATGGATCAATATGTCGTCTAAGAACACGATCAGTTCACTGAGGTTCATATCAATGAACACCTTGTCCATCAGCCGCTGAAATGTTGCTGGGGAGTTGCAGAGGCCAAAAGGCATCCGCTCGAACTGGAAAAGCCCGAAAGGTGTCGTAAATGCCGAGATCTGTTTCGCCCGTTCAGTCAGTGGTACTTGGTAATACGCTTTGCTGAGGTCCATGCTCGTGAACCACTGGCTGCCGTTGAGTGTGAGGAACAGGTCATCGATCTTCGGGATGGCATAGCTATCTTTGATGGTGAAACGGTTGACCGCTCGATAGTCCACACACAACCGCAGGGCATTGTTCTTTTTCCTCACCAAGACAATAGGACTTGCAAAGGGCGAGCAACTTGGAGTAATGATTTTTGCCTCCAGAAGCTCCTGGATATGCCGCTTTGCCTCCTCAAAGTCTCTTGGAGGAATGGGTCGGGGTCTCTCTCTGACGGTGCATCCTGGCTGGAGATTGATGTCGTGTTGTTCCACCTCGTTCTGCCTATGTCCAACTCATGTTGGATGAATACATCAGAGTAGGACGAGAGTCGGTGGGCAAAACGCTTGCGCCACTCTTCTGGTGCACTCTCTCCGAAACGGAACTGCCCTGTGCATGTAAAATCAGAAGTGGAACCCTCTGTGTCTGAGATGTGAGTGTGATTTTGTGATGCGTGACTGTGTGCGTGTTCAGTATCACATCCTGTGGTTCAGGCAACCCACTAAACTCGTCTAAGACCTTATGCATATCATACATGGCATGAACAACATACACATCTGCTATCTTAGAATTCTTCTGTAAGACTAAATCTACATCAGAAAAATTGCAAAGGGCCAATCTCACATCATGCAAATCTTCAACAGCCACTTTTGTTGCTACCAGTCCCACCTTAACGTTTTGCTTTTGGTCACAGTGTTCCTGGATCAACACCGAGGAGAAGGTCTGAAGGTCTCTGACCCAGGGTTGACCCACAACACTGGCCGTACCCATAGGGGGTATGACTGTCTTCTTCTTCAAGACGATGGTCCCCACTTTGCCATCAGCATCACTATTGTCGGCAGCATTTGCCAGCATGAATAGTGCCTCACATCTGACATGGTCGGTTACCAGAGATCGTGGCAGGTCTCTGAAAACGTTAGTTCCCAGAATAATCGGAACTGTCCTTGAAAATTCGGTACCCCCATGACCCACAAGACAGACTACAGAAGTGACTGTCTCCTTCCCTGCCAGGACCTTTGGTAGCCGACACTGCATGGTTTGTAACCCAAGTAAGGCACACTCTGTCCCCCCGCACCAACCACATTGACGGGTGTTGTCAGTTCCTGGATTTGCAGGTGGGCGAGGTTCTGTCTATAGAACTGTTCTGAGACGATGGCCACTTGGGACCCACTGTCCAACAAACATTTTGTTCTCACCCTTCCACTTCTATCTCCTCTTCACATGCAGGCCCAACCAAGGCCTCCAGAATGTCTGCCTCAGTGCTGATGTCTGCCAATGTGTCTCTTGGGGTTAGGGTGGTCTGTCCCCAGCGTCTACAGTTTTGCACAAAAATAACAAGTTCATTCTCTCTTACCTCAGTCTTCAGTACCTTCAGTCCCCATCTGATGTTTTCTGGGGCACGAGGGCAGACATGTGAAGCACTCGGCACCTTTCCCCTTAGTTCTATAATTTGGCCAGCCGCCAGCTTGACATCGACTCCCCTCAGGCGGACAGGCTTGATGTTGCGGCTGGCCTCGATGGTGTTGATGGCATCCTTGAGGAGTTTTTCATGCCCTCGGTTGGGTCCTGAATTATTGTCGGTCAGCGTCTGGACCCAGACGCCGACTGCTGGCCATTTGAATTTTGCTGTTCCTGCTGGTTCCGGCACTGTCTGGCGTAGTGACCGTGTCGGCCACTGGTAGCACGGCCCCCTGAGTCGTGGAGGTTGAGCCCCCGGGTGCACCGGACCAGGAGGTTGTGTGAACGTCGGTCGTAACTTCTCGGCCACCTTCTCGGCGATCTTCTCCAGGTCGCTGTCACAGAGTCCCCCACTGGGTCCCGGCATTGTTGCGGCATTGGCATGAACTCTGCGACTGTCCTTGGACCTAGAGACAGGCTCCTCGCCCACCTCTTCCCCTCTCCGTACCGTCTGGAGTAGCCTGGTGAGGTCTGGAGTGGCCTCCCCTGGAAAACCAAAGCTGTTCCGCAGCTCCAGAGCCAGCATTGGTGGAACTGACCGGGAAAACACATGGTAGACCCCGCCGCCGCTGCTCCTGCTGCCCCATCTCTATCTTTGCCGCCACCCCCGCCAGGGCGGACCCACAAACGTCCCAAGAAGGTGGACGGAGCCTCCTTAGGCTGCAGTGTCATGGTGTTGAATTCTAGCAGTAGGTCGTCCACCGTCTTCACCTCCCCGTAGATGCCCCGAAGAGTGTTCAGGATGTCGGCAGCATCAATGCAGTCCTTTGCCTGTTGGTAGGCGAGTCCCCGAAGGCTGCCCAACACCTTCGCCCGTAGTTCTGGGATCGTGCCATCTTGTAGGTGCTGCTGGCATTGCTGCTCCCACTCTACAAAAGACACTTCCCCTGGTTGAGGGACAAACCCTGAGAAAGGCTTGATCCTCACGGCTGCTTGGGCCGTGACGTTGATGACGGGTGGCGTTGCTGCAGCGGGTTGAAGGTGACTAGGGAGAGTAGCCTCTGCATGGAGACCAGCGACCATGGCTTGCTGGCTTTCTTCCCCCCCATTTCCTTCACCTGCTTGGGCACCCTCACTCAAGCTACCTGGCGGTGTACCTTCAGTACTCATGGTACAACTTATGCTGGTCTAGTCTTTTTGTTTTACAACTTGGGATCTTCATTAAAAAAAAAATTATTTATTTATCTATTATTTATTTATTTATTGTTTTTATATATTTTTTATTTATTTTTTTTTTTAGCCTTCCTTAGCCCCACATTGGGCGCCAGAAATGAAGACAGACAGACACTGATCCCCAACTTAAAGAGTAGGAGCAAGATGAGAGAGAGAAGAGAGAGAGAGAGAGAGAGAGAGAGAGAGAGAGAGAGAGAGAGAGAGACAGAGACAGAGAGAGACACAGAGAGAGAGAGAAAGAGAACAAAAGGATATGGAACAGGGAGTCACTCTGACTCTGTCTACAGGGAGGGGCCGAGGAAGGCTCTTGCTTACGCAGACAAAACAAATGGCTTACAATTGATCTTACTATTTTAATTTGTCTCGCTGAACAATATCATTTTGACAATCAACCACTGGTTTATTTAACCAGAACACATTGATTTTGAGGCAAACGATTATCAAAAACCACCATTAAGGTTAACATCAAACATAAGGTAAATCATCAAAAAAGTTCAGCCAAGCATAACATCATCCCATCCCTAAGGTTCCGCAGGTACATTGAGACGGGTAGCAGGGTATGGTATTTGCGGGCTAGACCAGGGACAACTTTGGGTGCAGGGCTAATGAGGGTAATTTGGGCAAGGTAGGAGGGAGGCAAGGGTAAGGAGGGAAATAAAAGTGTGGCAGAAAACGATGAAGTCGAAGATAAACGGCCCCTGGGGAAAAAAACATAATACAATACATCAGTCCCCTATAGTGAAGAAATCTACTATTTAAACTACAACCAGAGCAACACCACTGAGCATAAAAAACATCAATAAAAATACATCAATCTTGCCACACACAACAACTACCCCAGCCAGTTGGCAATCCTGACCCACTAGCGTGGAAACATTATGCCTTTCACACATTCCTATAACTCTTCCTTACATAAGCATTCAAGCCCTTGTGCAGAAATAACCAACAACATTCCAAAAATATTCTTACATCAATGCAACAACAATTTATCTCCACAAACTTCTAGCACTGAGAAAAGCTCAAATGTAGCAACACAATATATGCTGACAAAGCTAAACAACTCTCTTCTCCTTAGTCGCAAGGGTCATTTCATAAGAACAAAGGAATAAAAAGGTTTTTCCACTGAAACTAGGCCCTAACTATATAAATCTTCTATTAGTATAATAATTTAATGTCAGGAGTATTGAGCTAAATTATGAACCCTAGCCCGAGGCACACATTGTTAGCGATGACCCTTAAAAGAAGGTGAGAGAAAATATACAGACTGAGGGAAATCAAATGAGAAGGAATTTTAGACTGGTCACTAGTTCTGTTCAACTTGAGAAGGGAGAGCACAAGAGACTGAATAAGCATGACAGAGAAAATAAATCTATTCATTTCTTTAACATGCCTAAGTACTATTTCAAACAAGACAGCCTACTAAATATCCTGCAGAATGGCCAGGATCCTTTCCTCAATTTCAAAATGTCTACCAAAAGCACATGGTGAGCCCAACCGGTTCAACATACCAACTTGGACCAGTATCTAGACAAGTCCAATTCATAATATAATCAGCACTGGTAAATAATAATGGCATCTCTCTCTGTCTCTCTCTCTCTCTCTCTGTCTCTGTCTCTCTCTCTCTCTCACACACACACACACACACACACACACACACACACACACACACACACACACACACACACACACACACACACACAACACATACAGGCTTAGTTTTTAGTCTAATCTACTTATAATCTTACTACAACTACTAGTAACTAACCTTGAATTAAGAGACCACTTTGCCAACTGTGTTTTCCCTCTAGAGAGCCAACGTGTTTCCTACTCTCCTCAGCCGGTCAAAAAAAAAGGGAAGGTACTTCTATGTCAAGTAACAGGAAATGGGATGTAGAAACTTGTCAGGAACAGGAAGCAGGTTGGGGAAGTTGGTTATTCTTTCCCTAAATTAATAATTCCAACCCCACCAAAATAATTACTTCTAGTAACTTCCCAACAAGATTTTTTATATACAAGGAATGAAAATAGTAAACTAGAACCAAATCAAAATACTTTATCTTCAATTCCACAACCTTCTTTTTACCACTGAAGGGGAACAACTCTCCAAAGGAACAACAAGAGACTAAAACTACGGTTATTTCCCTTGAACTGTGCTTGTGTAGACCAGCCCTGTCATGCTGTCTACAAATAATTATAAATTTGGGTTGTGTATGAATGGTAAAGAAGAAAACAACAAAGATGGGGGAAGGTAAATAATAATGGCATCTCTCTCTGTCTCTCTCTCTCTCTCTCTCTCTCTCTCTCTCTCGTCTCTGTCTCTGTCTCTCTCTCTCTCTCACACACACACACACACACACACACACACACACACACACACACACACACACACACTACACACACACACACACACACACACACACACACACACACACACACACACACACACACACACACACACACCACACACACACACATACACGCACGCATCATGAAAAATAAATGTTATAATTTATTGATGCTAGGAATTTATTGCTGCTTACTGATAATTGATTGTTCGTTCTCGTTTTGCCTTATAACCACATCATATAAATGTAAAAGAAAGAACAAATGTTGATATTATTGATGCATTGTAATTGTCTTAGTTTATTATTCTTAGCAGGTTGTTGTATGTTAATCTTTTACAAAAGGAATGTAATTTCTCTCATCTCTCTCTCTCTCTCTCTCTCTCTCTCTCTCTCTCTCTCTCTCTCTCTCTCTCTCTCTCTCTCTCTCTCTCTCTCTCTCTCTCTCTCTCTCTCTCCCCCTTCGATAGGAGGATCGCTTATTCCATATCTGTGTGTGCTAACTCTTTTCTTCTTTGTAATCAATTTCTTTATTCTTGTTTGTTGTTTAAATCGGTTCCTTTTCCTTTTAAAGTCATCTACGCCTGAACTGTTAATGCATAAACTTTTTAATGTTGTGAATATATGTGTGTTTGTTAAAAGTTTTGTAAGTTTTCGTCGCTAGTCATACTTAGTCCCTTAACGGGGCAAGGGCCGGATGAAAAAAAGCATGTGTTTGCTTATCTGTTACCCTTGGAAATAAAGATTATCATCATCATCACATCATCATCTCTCTCTCTCTCTCTCTCTCTCTCTCTCTCTCTCTCTCCTCTCTCTCTCTCTCTCTCCTCTCTCTCCTCTCTGATGCAAGCCTTACAGTACCTTAAAAATTAACCTATGATGTGAGTGCA
>JAFLJL010018506.1:81633-105117 GCA_018398815.1 Conus ventricosus | reverse complement strand
GGGTTTTAAATTTTTGGGTTAATAAAATTACTTGACATTTTTCATGTTGGTTGGACTTAGCCATTGTTGACATAGCTTTCCTTATTTTTCCTAAAAATTTCCACGTTTTAGGAGGAAGCTTGACTCTATCATTTTTCCACAAATAAATTAATAATTTTTGCTTTAGTTTGACTTAGTCATTCAATGACTTAGCTCTGTTATAATTTAGTAAAGAATTTCCGTGTTTCAGTTGGAATTGGACTTAGTAAATTTCTTCTACTAAATTATTATAATAATTTCTGTTTACATTTAACTTAGCTTTTTCAAGTGGAAGTTAGCATCTATTTTCCAAATCTTGTTTTACACTTTTGTAAACATATAGCTAACTCGGTCCCTTTTAGTAGGTTTCCTCATTAAGCTACTGAACCCTGGAGTTCGGTACTAATGAACCTTTTGTTCATTTTGAGATTTCACTCTGGTTCGGAGCGAGTGAATTGACCTCATCCATTGACAACAATGTTTTGTTTTAACTTTGTCATTTTATCATTTTGTCTAACTTAACTGTTTCGAAGGCATATGCTCCTTTGTTGTCTTTGACGTGAGTTGAGATTATTTAAGACTTAGTCTACTTAGTCTCTGTATAGGAAGAGCTGTTGCTCTTGCGGACTTCCCTTTTGGACAGAAGAGACGTGCTGACTTTCTATAATGGAATTGCGCTCAGACAGGTCGTGTCTATGTGTTATCCTTAGAGCCAAGTATCGACCTGCCACCTTGGGACAGACATGGGATGCAGACCGTAGGGCCTGCACTGAGACCCAGCCGTCCTCTACCTGTGCTTCAGTGAGAAGCCAGGGCACTCTGCGCTGCACTGCGCGACAGCCGTCAGCCGAGACTGCGTGTTGGCACATCGCAGCGAACCTTCTGCCTGGGGGCCGCGTTCCTTTCCTCTCCTTCTTGAGGGAGAGGTCTTCATCGTCCTTGCTGACTCCCCCCACTCTCTTCTCTGTTACTACAGGGAGGGGGTAGAGCCTCCAGCGTTTGGCTCCAGAATCAATTATTCGCCAGTTGGGGCCCCCCCCCCCCCCCCCCCCCTTTTAGAAGAATCAAGCTTCTGTGTAGTCGTGGACTGTGATTTAGTAGTGTGCGGCGTTGTTCCTCTTTTTCTACAAGGGCTGTGTTCGTTTCTTGTTCTTCGCCTGGTTTTCGCGTGAACCCCAGTTGAACTTGGCGTGTCATCTTTGTGAAGAGTTCAAGTTGTATGACAGAGTAATAGTTACCACGGTTTAGTTAATGTTTCTCCGACATTGATTATGAGTGATATTGTTGTGTGTTTTGACCACGTTGATTGGGTAACTTGTTGGTTGGTCATTCCTTTGTAATGATAGTTACCTTCGTGCTGGTTTTAAACGCAGTGGATAGTCACTTGTTAAGTGATATTGCTCTCATGTTGTATGACTGTTCTCTTCTCTTCTATTTTCCAACCTGTCCTTCTGTTCTCTTTCCTTCTATACTTCTAACGTTACTCTCTGATATTTTGTTCATTTGGAGAGAGTGTGGGTTGATTGTTGATGTATATGTTTTTGTGGAGTGATTGTAATTAAAGAATTGAGAGTGTACCTTGTCCTTGTCATAGTGCGTGTGGTTGCGAGTTGGGGACATAAAAGGGATCACTATCCCACTTCCATTGGGGGAGTTACATTCATTAATTGTTCTGATGTGATTTAGTAAAGTGTTTTTCCCTGAAGGAGAGGGGAGAAGAAAAAACATTCGGTAGTGCGCCTTTTGTTCATTGGAAAGATTGCGTGTGCGTATGGAGTAAATGCTGTCATGAATGCGTGTGTGCAAAAGTGACAGTGTGACAACTATCCACCTCTATACCCCTTACCTCATCATAACCACCTAGCAAAGTGCCAGGTTAACCACTCTAAACTCAACATTTACCAGTAATTTGGCACAGTAAGAACAGTAACAGGCAGAGCTTGCCACAGATACTAAGTTTGAGTTTAAAGGTGTGAGGATACGTGTGTATGTGTGTGTGGTGTGTGTGTGTGTGTGTGTGTGTGTGTGTGTGTGTGTGTGTGTAGAAATTGTCACAGATAACAACTTTGAGTTAAAAGGTGCCAGGATACTTGTACGTGAGAGTGAGTGCATGATTTGTGTGTGTGTGTGTGTGTGTGTGTGTGTGTGTGTGTGTGTGTGTGTGTTGTTGCTCTGCCATGAATTATTATGCACTTTGGATAATTAGAATAAAAAAACAAATTTTGTGTAAATCATAAAAGCAATATGATCATTAGTTCAAAATAAAGAAAAAAGCGTCACCTGAAAATAAATGCTGAAGATTAAAGATCATGCTACCCAACAACATTTACCTTTTCCTGAATAAAAAATACAAAATGCATTTTATATATGAAGGACACATTCTGACAAGCAAATTATTTTGTTTTTGTTACATGTTTTTAAACCCAGGCTAAAATACACATGGAATGGAATGATAGATTTTGTGTCTTTTATTGCTTAAATATGAATCAAGTCTGCATGTTTCAACTGAATAAGTCTACAAAAACTTAACAGACAGCACATAACATTTCAAACACATCTAAAAGTCATAAAGTATGGTTTCTTGTTAGAAATTTTTCAATGCAAAATGAAAACAAAGTAGTGCTCAAATCTATTCTCAAGTCAGTGGCTTAGTTGCCTTTCTTTCCTTTTTTCTCTGTGTTCTAAATAAATTTAAAAGCAAATACTAATAATTGAAATGCAGTATCTGGAATTAAACAAATATCTAAAGTGTTGTCTCTTTTTAACAAACTTACACAGGCAATCGATACAGATTTTTGACAATCATTTTGTGAAATGATCTCAATTTTTGCACCTCAGCTGTGATTCAGAACTCAACAAAATAATGTTAGTTTATTACATACACTACAAACAACTGCAGACATTTTCTCAAATTTTGAAAATCTGAAGGTCTTCAAACGCTAAGATCTTGGTCTTTTTTCAATGTTTGCAAATTTTCATCTTATAGGTCTGCAATTTCACAATCAAATCACTGCAGCTTCGTCACAAACTTCAAAACCACAAAGTGACAAGAGTTGACAACTTGGCCAAAGTCTTTCCCCGAAATGAAATAATTTTATCATGTATACACAGAAAGTCATAACAAAACAGCTACATGACTACTGACTGCCCCAACAGTGAAGTAGTATTAAAGTAATCTGTCATTTGTGTGAAAGGCACACAGAGACTGCCGTACCTGCTGCCTACAAAACTTTGGCATTGCAATTTGCACCATCTGATCAACTATCCTATCAAATTCATTTTGACTCTGAATTCAGAGAACTCTGTACCAAAATTTTGCCAGATCATTGCTGATTCCAGCTGATGGCTGAAGTATGTGATGCCCACATGACTTGTGCTCAGTTCAGTTCAGTGGTTTATTTGATGTCATTTCATCGCCAGATGATACAAAGAATTGTGCTTCTGATCTGAATAAAGGGAACTCAGGCAGTGCATTTCTGCATGGATCCAAATATTCAAGCTCCCTACATGGGATTAAGTACACTGTATTCCACCTCTTGCAGTACACACCGACAAGTATCCTGTCAAATTTGGATTAACTTCAATTATAAGATATCACTGAATATATAATGTACAGCCACAAGAACATTTAACAACACCTCAAACTCTGAAGACAGACATGGTAGAAAAACCAACCTACAATGTACAAGTGGGAACACAAGAAGTCAGAACACTACAAAATCTGCAAGTAAACACAATGTACAATCAAGAAAATAGCTACCACCCACCAGACCCTGAAGCTGGCTCAAGTCAGGCATAGAATGTAAAGCTGGAGAAAACACATTCTGCTGACAGTATCACGTCCGTTAAAAAAAAAAAAAAAAAAAGCAAACGAAAGAAGCTGATTTTGAAATAGATCTATTACTTACCAACAGCAGCATTATACAATGGTGAGTATGGTGGAGATGGATATACAGGGTAATGAAGACAATCATAAATTCAAGCTAAGGATGGCGGACATGGAAAGCGTGTTAATTGCTTAATACTATTTTTCTTTCCTCTAGGACCTGGAACCATGCCATAGATGCTGAAGAGGTGGGTTGGGGTAAGGTAAATACACACACACCATGCATACACACATGAAATAAACATTAAATCCATAAGACATATGACATTACATAGATTTTAAAAACAATACATTAAAAACACAAACTCACCCGCACCAATGCCCAAACACTAAAACACACACATGCGTACACACACCCACCTACACATTCACCCACACACACAGTCATAGTCACAGAAAAAGCATAATAATAGCATACTGAATTGTTCATGTCAAAATGAATTGCTCATGTCTGTGAGACAAGGGTCATGGCAGTCAATCACAGGCTTTAGATTTTAATGAATGGTTTTTCCCGCAATATATATTATCTTTAACATGCTATCACCTGATACTAGTTAATCATACAAGCCAGACATTCTCAATCTGAATACAATCAGCATGTCTTCAAAACCTGTTTTTTCCCCTCCTGTCTGCAGCCATTCTTTTTTCTGTACATCTGAGGTGGGAAATATGAATGTTGATTTAATGTAATGCTCTAGTCTTAACTGAATAACTTTCACTGTTACTGTGAGGCTACAAAGGAGACAAAATTTTCTGCCTTCAGAACTGTGGGCCCTGGATATTCACAACAAAGGCATTGTTATTTTCAACCTTAATACATGTTCTTATTCGGTGATAAGAAAGCACAAAACTGATTCCAAGTAAAAGCAAGCTTTCCACTTTTATTTCAAGAAAAAAGACATGCAAACATGCATTAAACATGATATAGATATATATGAGCAAGTGACAAAAGGTCGTCCAAAAAAGCCAACAAAAGTGGATTTTCAAAATAGTTTTTATTAACAGCAATTTTGTCCAAAGGAAGACTTATGTTTAAGGGTCATAAAAACATACATACAAAGATTACTCATGCACCGATGTTCTGCTAGTAATGTGATAAGGCATCATAACAAGCATCTGACGGTTGTTATGCTGGACATTCAATTTTATCAATATTCCTATTTGAATGTCTGTTATACAGCATAATTGTTTCAGTGGAAATAAGACTGAATGTTACAGCTAAATTTCATTCCAAAAGAAAAGGCATCTGTACAGTTTAAGATCAAGTTTCACATGAGATGGTATGTCCAACATAACAACCGTCGGACATATTGATTGTTCTTTATTGCTGTGTTGGAAATAAGACAGTAACTGCATCCTCTGATGATTTTCTATGTTGTTGAGGGTGCATTTCATGTAATGATACCAAGTATAGGACCCACAATAGCCTTGTTACCGTGATGTGACATTTTTATCTGACAGTTGTTATGATGTTGCATTGGACATACCCAAGTATTTCCCAACAATGCAAAAATAACAACAGTCATTTAAAAAAATGGACATACTTTTCCTTTGAGTACAGTTCTATTGTTATTGTTACATTTACACATAAAGGCCTATAAAACAAGCTAAATAAGTCACAATGATCATGTAGAACACCTTAAATAGAATCCATCTGACAGTTGTTATGGCCTCACTGTTGGACATACTCAACAACTGCTCATGTGCTGACAGGAATTAGATTATTTATGATCAAAATGAATAGAAACAGTTTGACAGTAACAATAATAACGTGTACATTTAGGGCACCTGCTCTCTCAGATAAGCTCAAGCGCTTACAAATCATATGAAAATACATTTTATGGTTAAACAACATAATTACAAGATGTAAACAGATTTTTGCATATTCTGCACCAGACTTTCTCTTCTTTTCCTCTGATGAAGAAAGTAGGATGCCAAGACCTAGAAAACACAAACTTCTTTGTCAAACAAATAATACAAAAATACTTTTAGTAATTATTGGAATTAACTGCATAAAAACAAGTGATCAAAATAAAAATGTCATGAACAAAATCAATTTGGTAAGCTTCAGGTGATTTCCAACTACCTCTTACACCCCCACCACTTCTATTCAGGTTTAAGAAGCCATAATCAATGAGCTGATTTATTTGCTACTATTGCCTTGGGGGGGGGGGGGGGGGGGGGGGGGGGGGGGTGGGGGGGGGCTGAATTTTTCCCCAGTACTTCTTCTTCTTCCTAAAATACTGGTTCACTCAAAAACGAGTAGGTCACCAACGCGCATGTTAAAAAGGTAAAATAAAATAACATAAAATAGTGCGACTCAGACTGTTGGCCCCTGGAGCAAATTTGGCAACAAGGGTCGCACTCGATATTCAAGAAGTTAAAAGCAATGGCCAAATTCAGGCCCAGGTAACCATAAAATATCTGGGGAAGTATAAAATAGAAAATCGTCAATATGCAGATCTCAAAACTGTCGTATCAATTTGTTTGTTTTTTAATGAGACTGCATTGTGGCAATCTTGATGGCACCCGGCAGTGAGTTCCACAGCCGTACAGAACTAGGATAAAATGAATGTAAGAGGCTGTCAATATTTGATGCAGGTATGGTATAACATTGACCGCCACTCATGGTGCTGCTTTTATTCAATACTAGTTGTTCCATTGGAATAAGTATTAGTTTAGCTCTGCCTTTGAAGATGTTAAGTTTGATAAAAGCTCTTCCTCTCTTCTAAGGGTTTTCCATTCTAATTTCCTCATGTCTTTCTAGTATTCCCCCTTTTCTCTGATGTGTTTCCCTGTTACAAACCGTGCTGCTCTCTTCTGAATCTTTTCGAGGTTATCAATGTCCTTTAGATGGTAAGGATCCCAAACTGAGCAACCATATTCCAGTACTGGTCTAACCAATGTTTGTAGCAGTGGTCTTAACCTTTTGGGGCAGTCATGATATTCCTGTATAAGAAAGCTAAGATGTTATTTACTTTCTTACATACTAAATTGTAATGTTTCTTTCCATTTGAGACGACTATCTATAATCACGCCTAAATATTTGCAGCATTGGTTTCTTTAAGAATAGTATTATGAATAGAATAATTCTGATCTAATGGTGAGTGTTTGTTACATAACGCAACACTTGGCACTTTGGGGATGAAATTCCATTTTTCCAAGTTCTTTCCCACTCTTGTAAAGCGTTTAGATCTCTTGTAGAATGCGTGTATCATTCTTGCTTCTGATTGTTCTATATACTAAGCTGTCATCTGCAAAAAGCCTTATAGTAGTTCCAGGAAGAGATTTCTACTTATGTCATTTATATAAATTAAGAAAAACAAGGACCCCAGAACAGTTCCCTGTGGTACACCTGACAAGACTGGTTTACAATGGGATGACGACCCTTCCACAACAACTTTCTGCGTTCTCCCAACGAGGAATGATCTAGCCCATTTTAGCAAAGAAACGCCAATGCCGATGTGTTCTAATTTAAGCAGCAGGCCCTCATGGTCAACCTTATCAAAGGCTTTAGAAAAGTCTAATAAAATTGCATCTATTTGCTGTCTGTTGTTAAGACAGTTATTAAAATCATTGAGAGTAGTTATAAGTTGAGTCTCACAACTCCTTTGCTGTCTAAAACCATGCTGGCATTATTTAAGAAGTCATATTTGCAAGATGGTCCATTATGTTACTATATATTATGTGTTCAAGTAGTTTTTGCTGAATGAATGTAAGAGATACAGGTCTATACTTCTCTGCTTTTGTTTGTCACCCTTTTGAATAACGGAACAATGCTGGCATCTCGCCACTCATCAGGTATTACTCCCTGGTCCAGTGAAGCTTGGTAAAGTGGTTGGTATACCTCACTCAATTCATTGCACATAATTTTAAGAGCTTGCCAGGAACGCCATCAGAACCAGTACTTGTTTTCATTGATGTTGGTCAGTAACTTAAATACTCCTGCTTTGTTTATTTTTGATGTTTTGCATTTCAGGGAGTTTACCATCCTCCTTTAGTCTAACATTAATTAAAGGCTTGGATTTGAGAAAAACCGAACAAAACTGCTTGTTTAGTAAATTTAGACTGGATGAGGGGGAAAAAAAACTAACTGAATCCAGTTAGTTGAAAAAAGGGCCCAGGAAAAAAAAAGGAAAGAGAGGGGGGTGAGGGGGGGGGAGGCTGGGGAGGGGATACATGAGGGACTGGGAAGAAGGGGGCTGGTGGAATCTGGTTGCTGGTCTCTACTCCTCCACATTTTATCAAAAAGCATTATGGAAATAGCCTAAAATGTGCACTTTCAATTCTTCAAAATAAATATGTATTACAATGAAAATAAACTTATCATTTATTAATCACAAGAGATACTGATGGTCGTTACGACTGACATAACTGAGTGATAATGTCTTCAACTATGAGAGTAACAACTGTCAAATAATCGCCAGATTTCCCACTAATCCAATGATCTGAACTTTAGTTCTGTCATGTAATTTAAAGAAAAACAAAATAGAAATTCCAAGCTGTTTCTGCCCCAGTTTTACGTATAATTGATACATTGATTTAACTTAATATCCGTCGGTCGTTTATTTCGGACATCGCTAAAACGATGTCCTAATCATGTGTCACGCACAAAACATCGCCCGAAAGTTGAGGGAAATCCCGTTAAAATTGCCCCACTCTACTTTTGGTTCACTTAGAATTTTAATCATTTACAGAAACACATTGAGAGAACAGCTGAAACCAATGTTTCTATCATTTTCTTGTGACGGTCGTTATGCATTTGACGTCGTTACGATTTCTGACGGTCGTAATGATGTGGACAAACAACATTTCCACACCTTCTCTGCTTCGAAGCGCCATTCTTGACGAAAGCTCCAGCCTCGATTTGAAACCTTTTGCCTTGGGTGCTATTTAAAGCACGGCATGGGATCTGTAAGTTCGTTGTTAGTAGAATTGCGAGAAAAAATACGGTCATTATTTTCTGACATACTGCTTATTACCGTATGGATTTCGCGCTCGTTTGCTGCCACTGAATCGAATTGGTTCGGAAAACACCTTTCTCCATTCGGTTAGTGTTGTCCGAGATGCTGAGTTAAATGAACACGGAACCGAACCGAACCTGATGTGAAACGATCGAGAGTTATTGCTGACCGACACGATTTGACATTCAGCGTTACGACTGTCAAACGGATTTTTAAACCGCTTGACAGCATCGAAAACAATCAGAAATAAGAACCGGTTTGTGATTTAAACATGTTTCGCCGTTGATTTTTCTGCATCCTTTATTCATATGTTGTGATGGTATGCAATTTAGATATGTATCCAGGCGTCGACACCAACCGCATCACTCTTCCGCCATCTTGAACGGGAAAATTTATCTAAGAAAAGCGTACAACTTGGGCATTTCAAATGGAAGGCAGACACCCAAACTCACCATGTATATTAGTATCTCTTCAAGGTATTATAAAACATCAAGCAATAAATAAAAAAGCATTGGTATTTTTTTTAATTCTTTATTTGTGCGATAAATATACAAGGGTCTGGACGATCACCTTTTGTCACAAGCTCATATGTGTGGTGAAAAGAGAAAGGAGAAGGGAATGGGGGTTGAAAAAAAAAAAGATGCATATAACTGACATATAACACTTCTCTATGTTTGTGTGCGTGAGAGAAAGAGAGAGAGAGGGAGGGAGGGAGAAGGAAAGGGGTCAGGGTGGAGACAAACATGCATTAAACTGACTTAGAGCACATCTATGTCACTCATCTGTCTGGACACCTCCCCCTTCTTCTGGAGACACAGGTGGCATGTTCAGAGGGATATTCATGCTCCTCACCAGTTGTTGCACCCCCTGAATCACTTGGGACATTTAACTGTCTTTCTAAATGAAGTGCCTGATAATAAAGATTCATTCTCTTCATCATTTTCATTGGCCTTTTGCATTTCTAAAACCTCTTTTTCGACTTGTAATTTCTCTTTTTCGACTTGTAATTTCTCTTTTTCAACTGTAATTTCTCTGCTTCTAACTGCACTCTGTGGATTTCTTTCCCCACCAGTTCCACAGTTTTTTTTTGTCTTTTTTTCAATTTTGTTGCTTCCTGGCCAGCATCATTCTCAAGTCCTCGTTCCTTTTTTTTCAGATTTGCAAGTCTGTCTGTGGACCTTTCACGACGTTCTCTTCGCCAACGGCTCAGACTTTTTATGGGGTCTCTCTCCCTGGGCTGGATCCATCTACCTGTTTGACCTGTGAAGTGGCCAGTGCTGCAGCATGCGACTTTCCATTTTGACAGCAGGACCAGTGAAGCTCACGTCCAGTGGTGAACTTGAAATGTTGAAGACAGTTTCTGAAAGTGAAAGAAAAAAAAAGTAGGTGATCAGATCTTAGTACATGAAAATATGCTTCAAGAAGTACAAACTGTTGCTTGATACTGTCATTGGTGACTTTTGTTGTTGATAGGTATATGGCCTCAGCTCGCCAGAAACATGATGCACTATAATTTTTTTGCTTGTCAATATAGTATCAATTCCCATAAAATGTGAACTTTAGAACTGTTGTCTGTGTTGCACATGTACAAACTGGATGTGGTGTAAGCATTTGGGTGCAGCATGGCATATTGTATCTTGCTGTTTGTTTCTTTTTAACTTGTATTTGTTTCTTTTTATTTGCCACTTAGTTTTTTGTTTAATCAGATGAAATCTTGTAATTTCATAAAAGAAATTGTATTGTAAAGACAAAGAATGCACTTTCTTTAACTTGTTATAATTATATTGTAAAGACCAAGAGCATTCATAAGGTGTACTAAATGTTCTATTAATAATAATAGTAATATTAAGAAATGAACTGTTTCTACAATATTTCAAATATGCAATTTTTTTGTGTGTGGAAAAGCAAAATGCTTAACTCTTGATGTTTCAATCTTCCACCACTTCTGGAAACCAGTTAATGATACTATTTCACATCCCACATTACCGAAAGCAACATATTTTTATATAGCTCACTAGGGAAATGATATTCCCCACTGACTGACCTCAACTTAACAGACTTAAAAAGGAAAAGAAAAGAAAAACTTCAATTTTTGTGTGAACATATGAGGGAAGCAAAAGCACAAACTGACTGAAAATGGCCCAGGAATGTATTAAGAATGAGAAACATTTGTTATTGTTTTAAATCCAGAAATTAAAATGGTCAATGAACACTTTTTGTTTGTTTCATTTCACTACCCTCACTGACTGCTTTGGGGTGCTGTGGATTCTTTTCTGAACCCCTGGTGATGAGAACACTACAGAGTTATGACGTGGTGTGTCTATATTTGATGCCAAGAGCACAGACACAATCAGTCCGTGTCTCCCTGATGAGTCCGATCCTGTGGACGAAAGGCCTAGGAACAGGCAATAACCAACAGATCTGTCTTCAGGAGGGACTGCGATGGTTCCCTCGTGCAGCTAGTGAAGGGTTTCCATATCTACAATAGATTTCCTGAATTTTATGTTCCCATTTCTTCACCTTCAACCCCCCCCCCCTTTTTTTTTTTTTTTTCCTATTTAGTTCAGATCTTTGCCAGTCATCACTATAATGAAGGAAGAATTGTTAGCCTGCACTTGTTTTTTCCCACTACTTAATTGTCGGCATTACACAAATATATATATATATATATAGTTAAAACAAGGTAAAAGAGGAATCTTAAGATTCCTCTTTTAATTTGTTTTAACTAATGTTGCTCCCCAAGGGGTTGAGCACTTAAAAAATTGTTTTAGGCATTTTAAATATACTGATCTCTCTCTCTCTCTCTCTCTATATATATATATATAGATATATATAGATAACATAGAAAGACAGATAGACAGTACCTTGTGTGTCCTTCACCTCTTCAGCAACAGATATGTCCATACACGCTGGTGGGTCAGCTGTGTTTAAACAGGTCCCAAACAGGCTCGGCATCTAGATGAGAACATACAAACAAATGTGACAGTTAGTGAAATAAGTTGTAAAGTATATTACACTTTCCGTGATAAGCATAACTTAACTGTTGGTTCTTCGAATGGTGCCATTTGCAATGACACCCTTTTTGATAACAGTATTCCAACGTTCATGATCCATATAATATATACCCAAACATTTACAATCACTTGGCATGGATCAACTAGCCTAACTAGTAACTACTAACTGCAATAGTTGCAGTAACATTAATTCACATGGATCAAGTAGAAAATAGCATGCAGCAATGCAGTGATAAATTTAATCAAAATTGCTTTTGCTTGATAGTCATTAAGTATACAGCAACACAATAACAAGAAATGACAAATTTATAAATGTAATCTGTAGTGTAAAATACAGATCTATTCTTATTAGAGCATTCTTATTCTTTTACTTATTGGAAAAGTTTATACATAGTGCAAATTTGTACATTTGTATTAAAGTAAACAATATTCATTATGTTTTGCTTTTTTTTAAATTTCATTTTTTCCCTTTTTCTCTCTTAAAAGTTGTATGTTGTAATAGCTACAAGAATTTAAAAAAAAACACACACACATGCAAAACACACATACTGTACACTGTTTGTGTTCTAACATGTTCTTACAGCAATATTTTTGCTCTTCAATCAAATAATGAACAGAACAATCAACAGGAAAACTCATATTTTGTTGTTAACAATACCTTTCTTTACTTTTTAAGACAGTAAGTAAACAGACATTTTCTCATAAAAAATATATTGTGCTATGTTTCTCCAATGCTGGCAACAAGACTGTCGCACAGATTGTAACTCAACAACCTGGTTAATTTCTGTTAAAGTACCATATTCTAAAGTGGTTAATGTGGCTGTTATTTCCAGCTATTCTTATTTCATACTGACATGTTGCATCTTTGAGATACAATGTGTCGATTTGAAAAAGAATGGATTTGCCAAAAAATGTTTGTAACTGAAAAGTTATTCTGCTGTGAATGAGTGTAACATGTCCAGTGTCACCATGTGACATACAATACCTAACTTGCACCTGACAGTCCCTCCCCCGCCCCCCCCCTCTTCCCATGTTCCTCACATTCTCAGTTCTTCCACAACTCTCACATCACTCTTCTTCCAAAACAACCGTACTGTCACATTTAGTATGTACAATTTCTTGTACTCTTGAAGACAACACTTGAGAGTGAATGATGTTTTTGTATAGGGAAGTTGGGACACATTCCCCCCTCTAGTCTTACCCCCTCCTCAAGGAAGCTGTCTCATTTTATGGCTTTGCCAGAGAGAAATCATCACAACTTTATGACAGTGTCCTGACATACATACAGCACAGTCATTTCCTCAGTGTCTAACTCTTTGATTAGGAGTGAAAGGATTAGATTAAAAAAAATCTATAGAAAAATCACAATACCACTCATCTAATTTTCGGCCACGTGGCCTTTTTCAAGAGAAAAAAACAAAAACAATGCAACTATGTAATGTCCATCTTCGGTGGCTGGTCAGGGCAAAGAATTGACGTCATAAATATCTTACGCAATTTCTGACATCATAATGTGTGATGTCATCAACAAGGGAACAAAAAAAAAAAAAAGGGGGGGGGAGGAAGGGGTGCAAGTTGTGTGTGTGTCTGTGTGTAGTTATACAGTAACCAATGTACTCCAAAAACATAACAACACGCTCCATAAATCACAATGAAACTGCGACCATAGTCCTGTCTGTGACTGTGCATGGCATACAAGAACTGTCACCTGAAAAATATATATAAATTTCCTGCAATTCATCAATGTTGTTTACAGGTAAATCTGGATAGGGTTGTTACAAATTTGTCTTAACATTACATCCATTTGGCACCCTTGTATCCAATGTCCTTATCCATTTTTCTTCAGCAATAAGTCTGAAGCTTTTGCTTTCACTGTAAGCTTTTGCCAACACTGCAACAGCAAGGTCTCCCACTGAATGCTGAAGGAAATGTCGCATTATTGGCTTTTCTCTTTGGAACTTGATGTCACGTCTGTGTTCCGCTATTCTTTCTTTCAATGAACGTCCGGTTTCACCAACATAAACTGTCTTATTACACCGTTTACACAATAGAGCATATATCAAATTTCTATCCGCACATGTCACGTTACTCATAACATTGTGCGAAGATTTCTGCTTTGTGTCCAACACTGTTGAAGTTACTAGTGAAGAACAGGTGTCACAATCACAAATTTCTGCTTTTCCCTTCACTGCTCTTTCAGTTTTCTGGTGAACCAACGTATCACATAAATTTTTATCCCGTCTGTATGCAGGCATTGGTAGTCTATTGAATACTTTGCGCATGTATTCTGACTTATAGAGCGTATCACTATGTCTCTTTAGTACAGCTTGTACATCCGGCAATAATCTTGAAAATGTCAACACTAGTGGTACTCTTTCAGTGTTTCCTTTCTTTTTTTTCTGAAGAAGTCGGTTCCTATCTATGTTATCAACTGTTTTCAACTGACCTTCTATGAGTTTGCTACTATAGCCACGTTTGCGCAACTGGTTCTTAAGTTCAGATCTGTGTTTTAGATAGTCCTCATCCTTTTCACAGATTCTTCTCAACCTAACACCCAAACCATATGCTAGAGATTTTTTTGTATGTGGGGGATGGCAAGAATCCTGCCTGAGGTATAACTGTTTATCACTATCTTTCTTGAATAGATCTGTGTAGATATGGCCATTCTCTAACTTAACCAGAGTGTCAAGAAATTCAATTTGTTCTTTACTCCATCGTAGAGTGATTTTTATGTTGGTATGTATGGTGTTGGCATAATCTGTGAAACGTAAAAGGGAGTCAAGGTCACCATTCCCCACACTGTTAGTTGAGAAGAATCGTGAAAAGATGAGACTATCTAAAACCCCAGATCTGAACTTAAGAACAGTTGCGCAAACGTGGCTATAGTAGCAAACTCATAGAAGTCAGTTGAAAACATTGATAACATAGCAAGCTGCCAACCTCCCAGAGTCAAAAAGAGTAACACCTCACGGGGGTGGTTTCGGGAGGGGGCTGGCCCCCCTCCGATCAGCGGTGGCCAGGGGGCGCAGCCCCTGAAGCTGAAGCCTTTTTACACTCTGACAGGCATATTTTCATCTCCTGATAGGAAACAATCAAAAGCAAGCCTATTATTAACCATATCAAAGCATGCATATTATATGTTGCATACAATGCAATATTTGTGTTAAAAAGCCTCTTATGTAGGTAGCCACCATATTTTTTTCTATAGATAATATACAAACACACAAAATAAGACTTACCCAAACAGCTTTTTTATCTTCCATATTGATGTAGGATGAACATAAAAGATGCTACTGCCTCCCAATCAACAGCACTCACAGTCCTGGCTTCCATCAGCTACACCCACATTCTTCAGTTCAAGTTCCATCAACTTCAACCCTTCTGCCCTTATGATCTCACTACTACACCCCATAGGACTTAGGATCCATCAACTATACCCCACAGTCATTTTCATCAACTTACCCACAGTCATGTTTCATCAACTATACCCACAGTCATCTTTCATCAACTACACCCCACAGTCATGTTTCATTAACAACACAATACAGTTCCATTGATGTAGGATGAACATAAAAGATGCTCTGCCCTCCCAATCAACAGCACTCACAGTCCTGGCTTCCATCAGCTACACCCACTTCTTCAGTTCAAGTTCCACAACTTCACCCTTCTGCCCTTATAATCTCACTACTACACCCATAGACTTAGGATCCATCAACTATACCCACAGTCATGTTTCATCAACTATACCCACAGTCATGTTTCATCAACTATACCCACAGTCATCTTTCATCAACTACACCCCACAGTCATGTTTCATTAACAACACAATACAGTTATGTTTATCAACTGTACCCCACAATCTTGCTCAAACAACATTCATCCCCAGTCCTCCGGCCATTTAATTACCATCGCCCCACCCAGTTCTAAGGCTCCATCAAGCTATCCCCACTCCCAGTCGTCAGATCCAACACTACTCCCACACCCTGAGTTGACAGCCTGTGTTCAAAGATCTAGTTTTTTTCACTATTTGTGCAGTCGAGGACTTGGCCTTCTTTAGAAACTCCTGGCTGAACTTTTGCTCATAGCAAAAGCCATGAAGATTGGCCTTTGCCACCATCATGTTTTTTTTGACGGCTGCGATTCCTCAGCTTCGTTGGTTTTTTGTGCTTCGTGGTCTTCTCGTGATCGGCCAGATCATTTCTTCCCCCATGTGAAATATTCACCGGACATCGACACATGTGCAGAAAGCAAACTTTTCACCCTTTGAAGGGCAAAGTGACCCATGGAAACTGTCTTTA
Organism: Conus ventricosus; assembly: GCA_018398815.1. Lineage (NCBI taxonomy): Eukaryota > Metazoa > Mollusca > Gastropoda > Neogastropoda > Conidae > Conus > Conus ventricosus. Next base: position 88,937 of record JAFLJL010018506.1, on the reverse strand, counting down.
TAAGCTGGCAGATACGCTGGAATCGTTTAGGTTTGTTGTTTTCTCCGTGCTACCACTTGAAGACCCATGTTGACTATTGAACAGCAGCTATGCGCATGCGCGGAATGGGCCTAGTTATGCCCTTTCATGCTGACTTCCGAGTTTACGATTTCTGTTCAGTCGGCAAACGTTCTTTTATTTAATATGGGCTTTTTTTTTTTTTTTTGAAAACTCGTAAAACCGGAATTTTTCAGCAAACAACGAAAATAGGGACAAATTTTAAAAAAACGACATGTCCCGGTTTCCCGTAACAGTTGCACTATGACATAGATAGGAACCGACTTCTTCAGAAAAAAAAGAAAGGAAACACTGAAAGAGTACCACTAGTGTTGACATTTTCAAGATTATTGCCGATGTACAAGCTTTACTAAAGAGACATAGTGATACGCTCTATAAGTCAGAATACATGCGCAAAGTATTCAATAGACTACCAATGCCTGCATACAGACGGGATAAAATTTATGTGATACGTTGGTTCACCAGAAAACTGAAAGAGCAGTGAAGGGAAAAGCAGAAATTTGTGATTGTGACACCTGTTCTTCACTAGTAACTTCAACAGTGTTGGACACAAAGCAGAAATCTTCGCACAATGTTATGAGTAACGTGACATGTGCGGATAGAAATTTGATATATGCTCTATTGTGTAAACGGTGTAATAAGACAGTTTATGTTGGTGAAACCGGACGTTCATTGAAAGAAAGAATAGCGGAACACAGACGTGACATCAAGTTCCAAAGAGAAAAGCCAATAATGCGACATTTCCTTCAGCATTCAGTGGGAGACCTTGCTGTTGCAGTGTTGGCAAAAGCTTACAGTGAAAGCAAAAGCTTCAGACTTATTGCTGAAGAAAAATGGATAAGGACATTGGATACAAGGGTGCCAAATGGATGTAATGTTAAGACAAATTTGTAACAACCCTATCCAGATTTACCTGTAAACAACATTGATGAATTGCAGGAAATTTATATATATTTTTCAGGTGACAGTTCTTGTATGCCATGCACAGTCACAGACAGGACTATGGTCGCAGTTTCATTGTGATTTATGGAGCGTGTTGTTATGTTTTTGGAGTACATTGGTTACTGTATAACTACACACAGACACACACACAACTTGCACCCCTTCCTCCCCCCCCTTTTTTTTTTTTTTGTTCCCTTGTTGATGACATCACACATTATGATGTCAGAAATTGCGTAAGATATTTATGACGTCAATTCTTTGCCCTGACCAGCCACCGAAGATGGACATTACATAGTTGCATTGTTTTTGTTTTTTTCTCTTGAAAAAGGCCACGTGGCCGAAAATTAGATGAGTGGTATTGTGATTTTTCTATACTGTTTTCTTCCCTTTGGAGGACTATTGCTTTTGTGTCTAAAAAAAATCTATTTCTCAAAATGTGCATCAAATACAACTCACTACAAGCATGTTCGCACTGTCTCTGATTAACACGTACCAAGGCCATCGTCCAAGTACTGCTCTGGGTTGAAATGGTTCCCTTCAGCAGCATCTTCTGGTACCACTTCCACTTGTGATTCACCACCACCTGAAAAAACAAAAATTATGTCATAAAGTTTTGCATACTCAAGGATTCAGTTGGTTAAGCTGTACACAAATACAAAGAGCAGTGAAAATCCTGAAACACTGGGTTTCTTGACTTGATGTATACAAATAAATTTTGCAGGGGAAATAGCTGATGAAAGTACTAATTTCATGACATGTAGGAGGCTCTATATTTCAGTGTCTGCTACTATATTGTGGCTGTTCTGTTCAATACTCTATACTTCAAACTTCCCTATTCCAGGAAATTGCATGAATAGTCTGACTCCGCATGGGAATAAATATTGAGGCTTAAAAAGCATGTATGTAAATAACACAGTTGAATAAATATCAGTTAATTTAAATCAAAATCAATGTCAACTTCAATCTTCACAACAAAACAATGCCTAAAATACAGTAAAAACTTCAAGTGATGTTGGTAATTTACTGAACCAAGCTGATCTACTATTCAACTTTAGCATATTTGGAGGCCTGTGCACGTTTCCGTGCAGGAATTTGGATTATGGTCTGCTTCAATCAAATTATGATGCCAACCTTGTCACTGCCTATATGTATCCACTTGAATTTTTTGTTTCATAACACTATATAACATATCACACTATAATGACTATTGTACAACAATCCAAGTCTGATAAAAATGATCAACGAATTTAACAAGACCATCAGATGATGATAAAGTATCTGGCATAACAAGTATAAAGCTAAAGATCTATAAGAAATAGTATTTATCCGGCTGTGACTCAACACAGTTTTGGTTATACAATGCATGCATGAATGTACACTCCGAATGCATACACACAGTGCCACACACACACATAACAAATGTCAAAAGTAACTTGATGCTTACCTCACCCCCACCCCCACCACTTCCATTACACAAAAAAATAATAGAAACAAAACGTTTAACAAAACCAATTGAAATACTGCTTGCTCACAAATTTATACTAAGTGTAGTGTTACTCAACATTCTTACCTGGTAAATCTAGTGGTATTCCAGAAATGACGCAGTTGTCCACGCCAATGATGGACAAGACTGTGTCAACCCACCAGGGTGTATCCTCCATTGGGCCACCTCCAGTAGGAATATTTTTTCGTCTGTTTACCAAATGGATGGTCTTCCCGCGCAGTTCCGACCAGTTCCGCACATTGTTTCACTGTGCGTGAGCAGTTGCCGCGAGCATTCACGGCCTCGGTGATAGACGTCCACAGCCTATCCTTTCTTTTCGCAGTGACATTAGCACTAAGCTTGTCAAACAGAACGTCTGACACTTCTGACACTTTTTCCACTAGCGTTTTTATCTTGCTATCAGTGAAATTTGCTGTTCTTACACGTTTCTTCCCGTCGTTGTCCGCCATGCTGTCTTGTTGATTCTCATCTGCGGGAGTTACTTTCCATTGGTTCGTTTTGGTGACATATGCACAAACTGTGTACGATGACGGAGCCATGCTAAAAATAACCATCCTGACCCACATCTTAGTTAAGTCTGCGACAAAGACGGTATATGCAACTGATTGACAAAAATGCGCAAAGGAAATCTTTACAAAGTTTGCTTTGGCTCTAAGCAAACTGCTTAAGTCAACTTTTAAGATATGCAACTGGCCCCTGGTAATCTTGTGCACTGTGTGCTCTAATATCCTGTCATTAATCAGGGCTGAGATTTAGCAAGCCAGGCTAAGGAGCCAGCCGGGCTCCTAACCTGGGAGGTTGAGGTTGCCAGAAAATTTTTCAGGTTGCCAGACCCTTTCATTGAAAATGCAGTCCTATTTTAAATTTGCAGCTTATACACACGCTTATTTTCAACAACAACAATAACACTGTTTCTGCTCATTAATTTTGGAAAACAAATTTATTTTCAGTTGTCATTGATATTGCCACCCAGGTATATCATAACTGACAAAGAAAAAGAGATCTTTTATATCCAAAAGCATTTGACTAGTAGAAGTAAAAAGCGTCATGACAAGATTTGTCCCTGTTTTGTACCTGAAGCACCTTCAGTCTACAGTCTGCCAAGGGCCAGATCATCATCATCATTATCATCATCCTCAATGTTGAAAAAGGTGAAGCAGCTTGGGTCTGCCTTCCTCAGGCCAGCAAAGTCATCACCATCTAACCCAGCACTGAGACTCTCCAACAACTCCTCTTCATCATCACTTTCTTAAACTTCTCTGTCTTCCTCTTCCTCTTCTTGTCTCCCTCCCTCATTTCCCCCAGACCTAATCTCATCCTCTTCCACCTCTCTCTCTTTGCCCTCAGCAGCACTCTTGGTTGTCTTCTGGGCCTGCTCTCTGTGGTGAAGCCTCTTTCTTCTGTTACCTGACGCCATCCACAGCTCCACTGCCTTCTCGGGGTTGAATTCAGCAATGTCAGGAGAATTCAGTGTGATACACATCAGACTGCTGAGGGAGTCATTGTTCAGTGATGCCCTCCAGTCTGTCTTGATGCGCTTCATCACACTGAATCCTCTCTCACACTCAGCTGTACAGGATGGAAGAGTGAGCACCAGGTCGATGATTGCCAGGAAAGTGGAGTGCCCCTTTCCCCACCTGCGGTTCGCCTCCGCCCATTCCAAGGACTGCAGTTGTTCTTCCCAGTCTGGTAGTTCATAGATGATGGTTTTTAGGGAGGTCCACTCCACCAGGGCCTCTTCTGTGTCTACCCTGGCTTGCTGTAATGCTGGACGAAACTGCTGACACAGTGATTCTAGATGACTGTCACCAAAGTCTTCCATGTTGTCTTTGTGAGGCCATGAGGAGATGTCCGCAATTGAAGTAGCCTTCAAGACGCCAATGCATGTGCCGTCCGAAATAGGTGGGTCATTTTTGCACGCTCCTTTTGTGTCAGAGTGTCAAGGAGACGGGCGCCAGCTGTGCTTTTCTTATCTTTCTGTGCACTCTCCTTCAGGCAACAATCTCTGTGTCCAACTGACTGTTCATGTTTCTTGATTGAATCAAGTTTAAACAATTTTGTGCCGATTACAAAGGGGCTGCTGCTGCTGTTTGTAAGTCGTCATCCATTTTCGGCAGGGTGCACAGTGCATCTCCTTCTTGTCGGCATCGTACACAAGCCATGCTCTCTCCTCCCCTGTTTCTGTCCTCTTCCATCCTGGCACCCACTTTCCATCTCTCTTCTCTTCTTCATATTCCTTATTCTGCTTCTTTTTTTCTTCTTCTGACTTAGTTTTTTTTGCTGGAGGCTCAGAGACACCGGTTAAAAAGCGCCACATGACCACCGACTGAACAAGCGGAAGAGCGGAAATGGCAAGTCTCGCGCGACTCTGAACCTCGGCCGGGAAAGCCCCAGCACGGCAGTGATGAAAGATGGCAGTCGGCAGGCGCGTGTTTGTTTTTACAGGGCATGTCGTTTGTGTACAGGTACAGAATCACTGGCGGTGATTTTTAGGTCGCCAGCCGGGCGAATGGTACTGTAAATTGAGTTCGCCCGACTCCAATTTTAGGGGCCATTGGCGAGTTGGCGAACGTTAAAGCTCAGCCCTGATTAATTAAACAATGCATACAGGAAACTTCCACCTGATCCACAGGAAGGAAATAGCGGCACTGACCTGATGGTGGTTCTGGTTCTTCAGCAACATCGATTTCAATCTTCACCTCTGACATCACCAGATGATCAGGGAACGCCATGGGGTCACACAGTCTGTAGACACATTTGTACTTTTGTATACAAATGACACCTTCAGCGGATGTTTTTTTTACGCACACACACACACACACAAACACATGATCTATTCCTCTCACTCTCTAAAGCATGCACACACTTGACAAGCATGCACACACTTGAACTTGGAGTGTTGATTGTAAAGCGATTCGAGCTTGGTCTCTAGCCGAGAATAGGTGCTATATAAGTATTCATTATTATTATTATATTATTTCCCCTTTTTACCCCTTTCTTCTGTTAATCTGCTGTACTTACATTGTCTTCCACCACTGTTCTTCTTGCTATTGATAGGTTTAGTTGTATTCTTGTAAAATCTGTCTACATTGGACTGTTTTTGTCATGTACTTAAATTCAACTTTAACTACAACTGGCTTAGAGTTAGACAATCAATCATTCATAGAAAAAAAATTACGCATACATAGTAATTACTATTTCACGAACCACATGCATGCACCGATGCAGTCCCTTGATTCTATTTCTAGTCATAGAAGCAACAATAAAATTGACAGGTGACAAGATGAAGGCACTCTTTGCTTAAATTAAAGTATTACAGTACATGAAAATCATCAGAAATGGAAGAAATACAGAAGGATTGAATTGACTTTCCTCCCACCCCAACCCCCTCCCCAATGACGGCGATGCACAACTTCCACTGGCTGGATTATTTTCAGTTTGAACATTGATCCTGTGTGCAGTGATCACTTGGAGGCCTGTCTATATCTGATTCATGCGTCCACCCACTGTCACTTTAGTTGGTTTACTGACTTTTAACAAACGCTGTGCGTTACCAAATGTGTTGCTGGGCAGGACTGCCAAAGCCTTCTAATGTAAGAGTGATTAATGCTAGTAGAACTGTGCAAGTACTATAATTTTGTACAACTTCCCAGTTCATCACAGCACACACATCAGAACCATCAAAATGATGTTGGCGGATGTTTTTAGAAAGAAGAAGGGCACGTGTTCAGTAAAAAGTCAGGAGCCCAACTCAACTTCTGCTTGCTTCTCTTCTTCTTCCTAAAATACTGGTTCACTCAAAAACGAGTATGTCACCAGCACGCATGTTGAAAAAGTAAAATAAAATAACATAAAATAGTGCGACTCAGTCTGTTGGCCCCTGGAGCAAACTTGGCAACAAGGGGTCGCACATGATATTCAAGAAGTTAAAAACAATGGCCAGATTCAGGCCCAGGTAGGCCTAACCATAAAATATCTGGGGAAGATAAAATAGAAAATCGTCAATAGGCTATGCAGATCTCAAAACTGTCGTATCAATTCTCATTCATTGGCGCTCAACAGTCAAAATAGAAGAAGACTTTCAATACTTTTTTTTCGCACATTAAGAAGTTAACAGAAAAATCCGGGGTACACAAACTTACATTATCCGCTTCGCTCTCTCTCTCTCTCTCTGTTTTTCGCGGTCTAACTCTTACCGGAAGACATTACACCAGCAGGCCTACACAAGGGAAACAACTAGCGTCGAAATTGACCAACTGGGTCTTCTTCTTCTTCTTGATGTAATGCCCACAATCATAAGGTTGATCATTTTGGCATACTAAAAACTGGGTCTGCGCAACGGGAGGGGGTTGGGGGTGGGTGGGGGGGAAGGGGGGGGGGAGGGGAGGGCTAAAAGTGGGGAAGGGGGTGGGGGAGGGGGAAGGGGAGGGGTATCAGTGAACTCTTGACACAAAAGTAGACGTGTGTCAAGCGACTAACTTCTGAAACGTTACTAATACTACTATTATTATATCTTCTGAAAACACTTTTGACATACGTGCACGCTGGTGGATGATGATAAATCACGGTGGAGGGGCCAAAACAAGGGGAATTTACCACGCAGCGTGTATTTTTGAAAGAAGGGATCGTTGAAGCATATGCACTTGACTTGACTTGACTTGACTTGATTCAACGTTTGAGGCCCTTTTGGTGCCTGTTCGTTGGTCCTAGCTTACTGGCTTAAGTTTTCACATGCGTGGGAATATACATGTCCCTAACTTAAGTCAGACACTCTGGCTCGTAAACTGTCTTTAGTTGTTTC
>JAFLJL010018506.1:64133-76633 GCA_018398815.1 Conus ventricosus | reverse complement strand
CTTATGCAAATTACAACCTGCTTCCTGTTTGCAACATCACGGGTTTCGTCAGCTGGTATCGAAAACCAATTCGCTTCTCTGATTTCACGTACAACAGATCGCAAGACTTTATGTGCCATAATCCCGAGGATCTTGTTGACAATATCATGTGACAGATATTTTGAACCTGTGTTTGTTTTTTCCTTGCAGCCCTCTCCAAAGCAGAACTTGAGCAGCTGTTGAAGGTTGCCTTCATGCTCGTCAGGTCCACGGAGAGGCAGACCCTGACACAGGAGAAACTGAAGGCTCTTTAGTTCGTTCATCAGGCTTTGCAGTGTTTCTTTTGTTCTGTTTCATGCTGACACGTCACTGGAGCATACACTGACGTTGTAGACTGCCTACATTGTACGTCATACACGGCTGCTCCATGTGAAGATGATTTTTCGTGGCTTGAGAACTTTTCCAGTGCTTTCTTCCAGTTGTCAAAACCGCTCCATACAAACGCTGCATCAGGTTTGCAGCCTTGATGATTAGCCCTCGAGCGGAAGAAACAATTATACCTTGTTGTCTGTTGTGCATAGGTGAAGCCAAGAGCACTGCTGGAACCCAGATCTTTGGAAAACAGCGGGGCCTCCCTGAACTTATCCTGGTCAGTTTGGAGAGGGACTGTGTCGCTCTGTGGCTGAAAGGGGTTGACTGCGTCCTTGCAGCACACAGTAGACTGACATTTTGATTTTCTTACAGTAGCAGGTCGGTCAATGTCATCACGAGGAGACTGCATGATTGATGCACCTTCTGTAGGAGATGAGGAAACACTTTCTTCCTCCTTTTCTTCATCATTTTCACTGTCCCTGGTTTGATGAAGTGTTAGGCTCACAAAATGTTCCTCGCCTATTTGCCCTATAAGGACAGGTGGAAGGGATGATTCAATGTCTCCCGCCAAGATCTTATTCATCAGGTAGCCTATCCTGGAGCTCTCTTGCTGACTTGTTTACGATGTGTATGTCCCTACCAGTCATTCACAGTATAGCTTGCACTACAATAGCATCAGCATATATTGCCATTCCTGGCAATGTTGGTCAGGTACTGGTCAGTAATGTGTGGCCAAAGTGTGTCAGCTGCAGAGAGGTTCCCGAGAAATGTGTTGACATTTTTCCTGAGCGAGTTTGACACGAAGTATGACAAGTATGACAAGGTGATGCACCATCAAAACTCTCTCTCTCTCCGATTTTTTTGGAGGTGCTCAATATTAAGGGGGGGGGGGGGGGGGGGGGGGCAGTATATAGGGCTGCCTCCCCCCCCCCGCCAATATTTTTCTGGAGGGGGGCAGGGTCCCCCCCCCCCCCCCCCCCCCCCCCCCCCCCCCCCCCCTGCTTCCCCCCCCCTGTGTTATACATATGGTACCTGATGTAATACAAATTAATGTATTTTATTCGCTACACAACAATATTGGACTGAAAAGCCCATTTTTTCCCCCTCTAAATTGGTATTTTACACAATTGATTTTGGGACATTTTTATCCTCCGTCGGCCAAACCTTGAATATTTCTCGATTTCGCAAAAATATGAGAGAAACTGTAGATGTAAAAAAAGTCATGTTAAAAGTAAAGTCCGTAAGCTCTCATGTCGTACATACCTAGGATATTTTCCGCGCAAGCGACTTGACGATACCGACCTTTCTTGAACAGTCGCCGTCTTCATTTCAACCTTGTCATGGTCGGAGTTTTGCGCTTAATTGTCATTCAACGACATTCAGACTTCCCGATCAAAATTTGTTAATGACTCCATTTCTATGATAACTACAACTGAAAATGTATAACAATTCATCATCCGTAGTCCGAACAAAGATATTATAGGGGAGGGTTAGATACGTACCACTTAAGGACAACAGCTCAATGCCGCAAACATTTATTTTGGCTATGGCACGTCAAATTGTGCACAAACATCATTTCTGTGCTTCATCTGTTCGTATATTGTTTTCAAGAAAAAAACAAAAATGGTTTCAGTACGAATTTTAAAAATTCACCCAAAGGTACGAATTAGAGGCCGGTTCTGTAAGGTCAACCCGTCAGTCACTTATTAACGTACCGGGGTACGATCAATGTGACTCTGTGGTACGATATTTAATAATCTCATCCCACTTCTCTTCCCTAGAGTCGAGTTTAGACATTTCGTTCTCATCTGCAATGTTGACCAAACACGCAGAATATAAACATTTACACCCCACACATATCCATATACATTTGTAAAGTAATTATTGCAATTGAGGATGAAATCCAGTTGAATGGCCTACTTTAACTGCTCTTACTTCAGTCTTTTCATTTGGGAGCACGCCTAAAACATGGCATTTGTGCACTTAATCCCGCTCACCCATGCAACACAAAGACTCACATTTTGACATGGCAGGGCCTACAACTCCACACACAACACACACACAGCCTTTAAGTTGTTTTGATTTTTTTTATCCCAATAAACAAAGAAGCAAAAATTCCCAAAAAATCGGGTTAAGGTAAGAAAAAAAATTTGAAGAACGTCAACAGGCTTGAATATTTCCGCCTAATAATGTCGTCGCCGAGGCAGTGATGGCGATGACACATATCCATCGTTTGGTGTGCACTGCACTGGCCCACTGTTTACTGTAGACAGTGGTCCACTTCTTTTGCTTTTGCTGCCCTTGCCCCGCTCACAGCGGGCGATGCAGTTGGATTTTCTTTTTCCCCCCTCGCTGCTGTGGCCTCGTTGACTCTTGCACCTTTTTCTTCTGGGGGAGCGTTTCACTGGTTTGCCTTGGGGTTGCCCTTTGGGAGCTGTGCTTTGGTTTTTTTTCTTCTAGATTTTTTTTTGTAGGGACTGCCCTAAGAATTGGTGAGACGGGCTGGCGTCCTCCGTTTCTTGGCACTGATTTTGGGGGAGTGGGGAAATGACGCTGAGGGTGGGCGGAACCATTGACTATAGTGTCGCTTCATCATGAGGGTTTTCTTTCCTCAGGGGGCCCTTGGGTGTTGTCCCCTGCTGTTCTAGAGATGAAGTACTCCCCTAAACGTGAATGGATGGATTCCCCAAGGTTTTGCTTACTTGTGATTCAAGTTCCCCAACCATTGCTCGGGTATCATGTGTGGTTCGTTCAGAACTTTTGAGAAATGGAGGCGTTCTGGCATGTCGGCGTTAAGCTCTGCACCCCCTGGCTCCACGCATGTTTTTCACACATGTGGGAAATGACCCTTGCTTGAGATGGTCACTTCGGCTTCTCATGTGGGCCTTTATTGGGCCCCCCAAACACTCCCCATTTGATTGGTTTCTTTGACAGGACTGCAGTTCAGGGTTGGGTGATAGAGATCGCTTGAAAAAAGCTCTCCCATCTCCTTTTGTGGGGATTGAGCGTACAAAAGTTTCAGGGGCACAAAAGGGGGAGTTCGGGAAGGTGTTTGGACGTTCAGGGGGGGGTGCTGGAGACGAATGGGGGAAAAGGTTGTGGAGAGGGTTCAGGGAAGGTGCGGGGAGGACGGTTTCGGGGAAGGTGTTTGGAGGGTTTCTGGGGCGGGTGCTCGAGACGGTTCAGGGGAGGTGTCGAGTGGTCGGGGACAGGTGCTCGAGTGGCCAGGGCGGTGCTCGGAAGCTGCTTGGCTGGGTCCTATCATTTTCCGAAAATCGCACCAAGACAGCTTCCATTGAGAAAATCTTCGTCAAAAAGTGCCTATTTGGAGGCCTAGTCCAGTTTTTTTGGGGAAGCCATTCACTGCTGTTCTTGTGGCCCCTTGACAAATGCCTTTCCCAAAAGAGGCGATTGATGCACGCCTCAGCTCCCCCCTGGCTCGCCCTTAGGAACGCTAATCTCAACGTTGTACCAGCTCTTGAAGACTTGAAAAGTCACGTCCAACGGGCAGTCTGTGGGTGTAGGGGCGGGGAAAAACAGAAAAACCACTCCTTCCCCCTTGCCGTTTGATGGCCCCGGGTTTTTTGCTGGGAGAGTGCCCACCCAGGGAAGTGGTGTTTGTTTTTGGAGGGGTTTTTCCCCGATTTGATGAAGTGTGAAACCATGGATGAAAAATCAGAGTCGATCCACCAAAATTGTGCGGGAAAAACACCCCCTTTTGGGCATCCTCCTTAAAGCTCTCACCCAGTTTTTTCTTTTAAAAATTTAGTTTGGTGGCGATAATGCCCTTTGGGGCCCCGAATGGCAGTAGACTCCTGTAGTGTTGGCTCCACGCTCCGCACTTGTTGAGAAAAAACTTGTTTTTTCCCCCTTTCTGAGAGATTTTGGAGGGTCCCTGTACTGTTGAATGCCCCGTTCATCCATTTTGAAAATCCTTTCCCGAGAAAAAAAAAAACCATGTTTTCTCCCCCCAAATAATAAGAATTTTCCCAGTTTGGCGATTAAACCCCTCTTCTTCCCCGAGGGGAGTGGCCTCTGGTGAGGCAGGAGGTTGGGGTGTCCCGCTGAAGTTGTAGTACGGGCTTTTTGGCGCTTGTTTTGTATCACTAAACCCCTTTAATGCCATGAACTGACAATCTGGTTGCATTTTTTTTTGGTCCAGCTTGATCCCCAAAAAAGAGTTTCCCATTTTGGTTTGATGTGTTTTGCCCAACCCTTTTTCCAACCCTTTGGGCGCCCGCTGGGGCCCCCGGTGCTTGCATTCAGGGTTGGGTATTTTTTCGGGCCCAAGGCGGACGGCGGATTGGGGGCTTGGATGCCGAATTCCTTGATGCGCGTTGAAACCCTTCCCATTTGCATGGCTGCCAGACTTTTTTCATGTCTTTGATGCCAGTTCAGGGGGGCGACATTTTTCTGAAACAAATAAAAATAAATAAAATACATAAATGAGAAACAGAAAACAGGGGAAAAGGGAAAAAAAGATTCAAAAAGATTACTGGATGCAACTTTTAAAAATAAAAAACATTTTAAAAAGGTAGGGATGTGGCCTACAGGAAAATTTGGGGGGAATAAAAGAGAGAAAGACAGGAGATCAAAGAAAGAGAGAGAGATGGACACGGCACTAGGGGGAAAGGAGGAGAGAGAGGGGGGGGGGGGGGGGGAGACAAAGGAGAGGGGAGAGGGGGGGGGGGGGGGGAGTTGGCCTAGTTAGACAGAGGGCAGGCAGACAAAAGCCCAAAGAGATCGTTTCCCCACAAAAATCACAAATATAAAAACATATATTTTCAAAGAAAACTTTGCTAAAACCCCAGCTTTGTTTTGTTAGTGCTAAAATTGGGTAGGGTAAAAAAAATTTAAAAGTTTTTCAGTTTTTGACTCCTCCTTTTTTGGTGTGTCATCCTGCTAGTACCAGAAGTCATTGTATCGACCCCGGTTATATCAAGACCTGGCTGGTCCCCATGCGTGTTGGGTAAGTTGCCCAAAAGGGGTTTAGCCAAAATGAAAAGAGGGCCAATGTTTTACCCAAATTTTATTAAAAATCACTTAGGTATCAAACATATTCAATTTAAATTTGCTTTTTGGTGCGTTTTTGCATTTTCACAAAAATGTCAGCCCAAAAATAACTCGAAGTGCGAAAAAAATGATTTTTTTTACCTGCTAGGGGTTTTACCCTTTTTGCGCCTGTTTCACGGGCAAAAGGCATCCTTCCAAAGGGGGGGTTTTCCCCACACTCAAGCAGGGCCATTGGTATCGTCATTTCGCGGGAATGGGGGTGGTACTTTTTGGATGACAGGTACGCAAGGGGAAACCCTTCCTATTTGTTTTATCGAAAAATTCGTATAAAAACCCCGTGCGACAGCCAGCAAGGGGACGCCAGCCAAAGTTTCCGCTCAGACCCAGTCTTGGATAATCAAATTTGCATGTGTAGCAAGGTGAAAGCCTGTTTCCCATTAAATTTAGAATTTTTCTGATGTTTGGCATTATTTTGCAATAAAAAATAATGGAAAAAACTTTTAAAGTTTAATCCCCATAATCAATGCAACATAAAAATATCACATGGACATGTTTGTTTTATTCTTGGGTTTGAGGTTTTCGGCGGCTAGCCAGAGCAATGAGAGCGACAATAGCCCCTTTTGGGGGCTGTGTTGTTAGGGCCCTGGCAATTGAAAAACTGTTCTTTTACCTCTCACTCATCTTCTCCCCCCTATCAACAGTTTCTCTTTCACATCCCCCCGTACATGCAACAAGACAAAAAAGATGTTATTTTGCGCTTGGTCCCTCACGAGGAGTAAAAATTAATTTGTCAGTTCTTTTTTATACCCATTATCCCCCGGGGTATCGGGGAAGGTAATTAATGTGACCTTTAAATCGATTTCTTTTTTCTTGAAATTTCTTGACTTTATGCCCCATTCTTTCAAGTTTTTTTCTCTGATCCTTGTTAAAGGGGGGTTTTAAGCATAAATTCAACCTTGCTTCAATTGGAAATCCCTTTTTGTTTGTCAGGTAACGGCTTCAAGTTTAAAAAACTCCCCCAGCTTAAAAAGGGACAATACCTTTGTTTCCCGGTGATGAATTCACTTTACATCAAAAAAGTTAAAAGGAAATACCATTTTTTTTGCCAGGTAACGGTATAATCCAGTATTTCTTTCCATTTCTGACCAGCGTTTGCGCGATTTTTTTCCCAAACATGTAAAGGGGGGTTTAAAAAACTCAATTCCCCTGGGTCTAAATTTTGGGTTTTTGGGGGAAGGGGGGAAAGCCCCAGCCCCTTTAAATTAAAGGGGATGGGAGGGTGGATTTTTTCGGAGAGCGAGAGTGCGTCTCCTGTAGCTGTTACTTCAAAAAGGAAGCGTTTTTGCCTGCCCAAAACCCTGCATTAAAAAATTTTGTCTTCCCGGAATACCGGATTTTTATTTTTTACGAATGCCGGGCTGCTTTAAAATTTTGTCTTACCGTAAAATATGGGGAATTATCGCACCCCGCCCCAAATTCCCTTATGCCCCTAAGAACTTTTGTGGGTTGTTTTTTGGTCCATGGCAATTGATAATTTTCTTTCATCCTCTCTCTTCCCTTCCCCCCGTCAACATGCTTTCTCTTTCACACTTTCCCGCATAATGCAACAATGACACAAAGAGTTTATTGCGCTTGGGTCCACTCCCGAGGAGTGAAAATAAAATTTTTTGTTTCTTCATATCCCGTTATACCCGTGGGTATTGGAAGGTACTATAATGTGCCCGTAAACATCGATTTCTTTTTTTTTGTATTTCTTGACTTTAGCCCCTTCTTTAAAGGTTTTTCTCTGTCCTTGGTTAAAGTGGGGAGTTAACGCTTAATTCACCTTAGCTTAAATTTTGGAAAAATATTTTGTTTGTCAGGAAAGGACTTCAACGATTAAACCACCATAGTTTTAAAAGGCAATCCTTTGTTGCCGGTGATAAATTCCACATTTAAACACAAAAGTTTAAAAAAGGACAATCCATTTGTTTGCCAGGAAAACGGTAATAATCAGTTTTTCTTTCCATTTTGACGCGCTTTGCGCCGATTTCTTTCAACCCTGTGAAGGGGGTTAAAACATCATTCCCGGGATTAAAATTTGATTTTGCTGAAGGGGGGAAAGCGCCGCGCCTTTGATGAAGGGTGGGAGGGGGGAATTTTTTGGAGAGCAGGAGTGCGTTTTCCCTGCTGATGTTATTTCGAAAAGGAAGCGCTTTTGCGCATGCCGCCTGCATTAAGTTTTGTCTTCTGGAAACTCCCGGGAAATGATTTTTAGAATCCCGGGCCCTGCTTTAAGAATTTTGTCTTACCGTAAAATATGGGAAATTATGCCTCCCCCACAAATTCCCTTATGTCCTAAAGAACTTTTGGGCTGTGTTTTTTGGTCCCCGGGCAATTGAAATTTTCTTTTTCACCCTTCATCATTTTTCCCCCCTGATCAAAGCTTCTCTTTCACACTTTTCCCCGCATACATGAAAACACTTCCAAAGATGTTTATTGCGTTAGGCCCACCCCACGAGGAGTGAAATAAAATTTTGTCGGTTTTTCATATCCCTTATACCCGTGGGTATCTGGAACAGGTACTATAATGTGACCTGAAACACAGTTTTTTTTATCTTGAAATTTTCTTGACTTTATCCCCCCTTCTTTCAAGTGTTTTTCTTGCCCTTTTGTTAAGTGAGGGTTCAAGCAAATTAAACCTTAGTTAAATTGGACAATACCTTTTTTTGTCGGGTAAGGCTTCAAGTTAAACTCCCCATAGTTAAAAAGGACAATCCCTTTGTTTCCCAGGTGATGAATTCCATTTTACATCACAAAAGATTCAAAAGGACAATCCATTTGTTTTCCCCAGGTAAGGCTAAAAATTTCCAGTTTTTTCCATTTCTGCCCAGCGTTTGCCCCGTTTTTTTTCCAACAGGCTGGGGGGGTTTTAAAAAACATAATTCCCCTGGGATTGAACTTTGATTTTGCGGGAAGGGGGGAAAGCGCCATGAGCATTTCTTTATTTGAGCTGAAGTGTTGACCCCCAGTCAAAACCCAAAAAGGTAGTGGACCTAAGCGCATGCCGTCTAAATTGGATTACGACATCAAAAATTAATAATAATAACGAAATTTGCTATACCCCCACCCAAACCATGTGGTGGGGGCGTTTTAAAAGTTTTAAAAATTCCAACGCAAAAAATTTTAAACAAATGCAACCAGCGCCAAATTTCTGGTTTCCGGTATCAAACCTACATACCCCTAAACAGAAGCCACAAGCACCAAATTCTGCGTTCCCAGGTCATCAATTTCTTACCCTACCCCCCTTGCCCCGCACCAGCTTTCGGGGGCACACATCCCCCGTCACACGCCTGGAAATAATGTTCCCTACAAAACTACTATAAAAATTAGTGAACGGCCCTTTTGTCCCTGGCAGTTTGACAATACAAAAGTCTTGTGGGGGTGCAGTAAACCGCTCCTTTGTACACGGGCACTTGTACACATAATAAGCTTGTGGGGGTGCTGAACCGCCCCTTTGTCCCGGGGAAACTTGTAACAACATAAGGCTTGGGGGGTTTGCGTCTTACTTTTTGGGTTTTGCTGCCCCCTTGTTCCGCCAGCTTTGTCTGTTACCCTCCCACGGGTCCGGGACCCCCCAGGACCTTGTGGGCGTCGGGGACTGGGCCCCGATGTGGTTGCCAGTCTGCCGGCCTTTTGGGCCCCGGGGGGTCCCCAGAAGGCCGTTGGGGGTTGGTGGCCCCTATTGTCCCATGTCGGCCGTGCGTGTGTTGGCCCCCGGGTTTGTCCCGGTGGCACAGGGAGGGCCCTTGCGGGGGTTTTGGTGGCCTGTTGTGGGCGGGGAAAGGTGGGGGCCATCGTGATGGTAGGCGGGGGGGGATGTCATGGCTGCACCTTTCTGGATCTCATGGGGTGCGTGGTCGCGGGTCTGGCCCCTTTTCCCCACTCCCTTTAAAGTGGCCGTCGGGTGTCTGTGGTCTTGTCTTTGGCACCGGGCAAACACCCAAATTTTTCCCACCGAAAAAGGGGGTTACCCGTGTGTACTTTTTTGCCCTGTTTAGACAGTGGGTCAATCGATATATAGTGTGGGGGAAAAGTCATAGTCTTGGGTAAAATAACCCGCAAACACCCAGTGATATCGCTGCCTTTCTGACAAATTTGTGAGGAAAGCGAACACCGTAAGGTAACGCGCGAGCGTCCCGGGTGATGAAGCCGCCTTGCTGGAAAACACGCAAAATTATATAAACATGCCAAAACAAGCTGATGTAGCCACCTTGTGGAAAAATTTTGGAACATCCCAAACATATTCAAGGTAATTTACAGTCACGGGATGAGGAGGGCCGGCTGATATAGCGCATTGTGAAAAAAAACCCCGCAGATCACAGCCGATGTAGGGGTTGTGTAGAAAAAAATGGGTACAGCTGATTCCGCCCCATTTCTGAGAAAAATGCAAGATCACAGCCATTGTGGTGTATTGGTAGAAAACGGGGGCACGCTAAACCCCGGGATTGCTGAGAACGTTTCAAGATCCCCCGATGAGGTGCATTGTTGTAGAAAAGGGGTCTCTTTTTTTTAGCCCATTGCTGGAAAAACATGCGTCAAGCTGTTTTGGCGCATTGTGTAGGCTGGTACGCGATGTAGCCGCCTTTCTGAAAAAGCAGCAAAATTATAAATAAAAACTGCCAACCCCTGATGTAGCCCCTTGCGGGAAAAAATTGTTGAGAACCCGCCAAACATGTTTGCGGGATTTCAGTCTTTGAAAGAACACTAAAAGCCCCATTTAGAACGAAGACACCCTGTATACTGTTTTTTTTTCTCATTGAGTTTTATGGGGCAGATGTTTATTTTCCTAAAAAACATGAAAGGATAATATATAAAAGGCAACACACAGCTGAATTTGCCGCATGCAGGAAAAGCAAACCGCTTTTTTGTAGCTGCATTGAGTAGAGAACCGGGGGGGTCCGGTAAAAAAAAGCCCCCTTTCATTTGAAACATGCAAGAGACAGTGTGTAGCTGCATGATAGAAAAATGGGGGCGGTAATAAGCCCCATTGGAAAAAAACATGCCCGAGCACGGGAGGGAGCGCTGAGAGAAAAACATGGGTCAGGCTTATAGCCGCATTGCAAAAAGAAACATGCAAAAGGGACGCGGTGCTGCATTGAGTAGAAAAACAATATAGGCATTGAGAGAAAACATTAAGGGCACACTAAATAGCTGCATTGGGGAGAAACAAAGAAGAGCCAGCTATTAGCTGCATTGAGAAAAAAAATATTTGGGCAAGTAAATAGCGCTTTTTCGGAGAACATGCAAGGTCCAGCTGTGTAGCTACATTGGTATAAAACAAATAGGGGACAGTAAAAGACCAGCTGATGTAGCGATTGAGTATAACGGCCCTGTGCCCCTTGTGCACGGGGGAATACCAGTAAGGTAGGGTTCGGCATGTGCCCATTGTGCGGGGCAATCACAGTACGGGGGAGGACTTTTCGGGGATGTGCCATTGGCAGGGGCAATACACAGTACAGGTAGGGACTACGGCATTGCCCATTTTGCAGCGGGCAATAACAGTACGGTTTGGGACTGACTGTGCCCCTTGTGCAGCAGGGGAATACCAATCAGGTAGGGACTACGGGGTGTGCCATTGTGCAGGGGCAATACACGTAAGGTAGGTGACTACGCTAGCCCTTGTGCAGCGGGCAAAACGCGTACAGGGAGGGCTTCGGGTAGCCATTGGGGGGAATAAAAGTACAGGTAGAGGACTACAGATGTGCCCCTTGTGCAGAGGCAAACACAGTACAGGTAGAGGTTCGGGGATGTGCCCCTTGTGCGCGGGAAAACACAGTACAGGGGGGGATACGGGGATGTGCCCCTTTTGCAGGGGCAAACCCCAGTACAGGTAGAGGCTAGGGGAATTTTCCATTTTGGCGGGCAAACACGTACGGTAGAGGGGCTACGGCAGTGCCCATTTTGCAGCGGGCAACACCGTTTGGTAAGGTCGGATGTGCCCCCTTGTGCCGGGCAAACACCAGTTTGGGGGACTACGGCATGTGCCATTGTGCGCAGGCAACCAAAAGTACAGGTAGCAGATAGGCATGTGCCTTTTTGCAGCGGGAAAAAACACGTAGGTAGGGACTACGGATGGCCCATTTCCGCGGGCAATACACGTACAGGTAGGGGACTACGGATGTGCCCATTGTGAGGGGCAATACACAGTACAGGTAGGGGATCGGCATGTGCCATTTTGAGCGGGCAAAACACAGTAAGGTTTTGAGGGCTACGGGATGTGCCATTGTGCAGCGGGCAATCACGTACAGGTAGGGACTAGGGATTGGCCTTGTGCAGGGGCAAAACCGTAAGGTAGAGGATACGGCATGTGCCATTGTGGGGCGGCCCTTTAAAAGTAAGGTAGGGATACGGGATGTGCCCCTTTTGGGAGCGGCCCAAAACACAGTACAGGAGAGGACTCGGGATGTGCCCTTGGAGCGGGGAAATTCACGGACGGTAGAGGACTGCGGCATGTGCCCATTGTGCAGGGGAATACACAGTTGGTAGAGGTCTGCGGCATGTGCCCTTTTTGCAGCGGGCAAAACACAGTCAGGAGAGGTGCGGCTGTGCCCATTTTGCAGCGGGCAACACAGTCAGGTAGAGGACTGCGGCATGTGCCCTTGTGCGCGGGCAGTAAAAATAGCTGCATTGCCAAAAAATGCAAGATCACCGTGGTGTAGTGCAATGAGTAGAAAAAATGCTGCATAAGTCGATAACTGGGGTCAAAGGGCCGGCAACCCAGCTGCCCTTTTGCAAAAAAAATTTCCCGGATATGCAAGTTTTCCATGTAAATTTGTTCATTTTTTTAACCGGGAAACACCCCTCCACCCCAGGGTTTTTTTTTTTTTTTTTTTTTTTTTTAAACATTGTGGTGTTTTTACCTTTGTGTGTGATACTCTTATGTGGTTTGTGATATGGTAAAGTTTTGGTTTTGTGTGTGTGTGGTGTGTGTGTGTGTTGTGTGTGTGTGGTGTGTGTGTGTGTGTTTGGGAAATGTTGTTTGTTTTCATGTGTTGTGTGTGTGTGTGGTGTTGTTGTGTGTGTGTGTGTGTGGGGGGGTGTGTGTGTGGGTGTTGGTGTGTGTGTGTGTTTGGGGTATCATTTTGGGTTGTTAC
>JAFLJL010018506.1:49580-59033 GCA_018398815.1 Conus ventricosus | reverse complement strand
GATCTTATTGACTAAATCAACTTTTTGCAAAATCAGCATCTGATTTTAAATCAGCTTCTTCTAAGTAAGATAATTTGAATGTAAAGCTTCTCGAAATATAGGCGCTATGTTTCCAGCACAATATTTTTGATGTGTGTGTGTGTGTGTGTGTGTGTGTGAGAGAGAGAGAGAGAGAGAGAGAGAGAGAGAGAGAGATAATATGGAAAGTCGTCTTGTTCTATTCTATAGCCCTTTCAGTTATTGTTGAATGACGATAGTACGACCTCTGACGCATAAAATCGGCTTCACTACCTGTACATAATTATAAGCACGCTCATACATTGTAATACTGTTCCATCTTAACAGGGTTTTCATTGACTGACGTAGGACGAAACTTGTGACACATTAGGCCTAAGGCACACATTGCGCATAACTTGTGATATTACTTGGTGAAAAAAGCTATACTCCTAAGTTTCTATGTCTTTATTTTCTCTGTTGAATCTGTTTCACACTATTTTATTGAAATTGGACATCATTCCCTTTCTTTTTGTTCGAATGACGTCAAACATTGTAGTTTATGCAGAAACTACGTCAAACGTGAAAGGAAGCTGGGATCAAGCTTGCTTGGAGAACAACTCGACCTCAGGAGAAAGAAATTCCAGAGGATTAAAATGCTTACTTGACAGTACTGGTCAAATCATGGAGTACAAAGTGATATATTTTTGGATAGACGATCGGGAAGAACAAATTGAATTTCGCACCGATGATACGGGCGAAGATGTGCGAGGTAAGAGGAACCCAAAGCATTGAGTTTAAAACCAAAGGTACTGCAATAAAACACATTTTTGACCGCAGATCTTCTGTAAACAAAGCAAAATGTCTTTGAAGATGCTGAGAAGATTAAAAAACAACAACAACAAAAACCCAGAACAAAAATCTATAACGTTTTGGTCATAGACCGTCTTCAGGACATTCACACACACACACACACACACACACACACACACACACACACACACACACACACACACACACACACACACACACACACACTCACGCACGCACGCACGCACGCACACACTCACGCACGCACGCACGCACGCACGCACGCACGCACGCACCACACACACACACACACACACACACACACACACACAATATTGATTAATGGTTGTTAATTGTTTCATTGTTTTCATTACATTGTATATTTCTGAATTTATACGTATGTATTGCTTCGCGTTTCTGGTTTCTCACTATTGTGATTGATATTTATATTTTTTGTGAGGGCAGGATGAGGAAAAGCTGCAAAGCGTATTCTTTTAACACTCAATAAAGATAATTTTGACTTGACTTGACTTGACTGACACACACACATACGCATGGGCACACACATAAAACACACACACACACACACACACACACACACACACACACACACACACACACACACACACATAAACACACACATACACACACACACACACACACACACACACACACACACACACACACACACACACACACACACAAAGTCCTGAAGACGGTCTATGACCGAAACGTTGTAGATTTTTGTTCTGTTTTTGTTTTTCCATATTTTGAAATCTTCTAAACATCCTCAAAGACATTTTACAAAGGTATTACATCTGGACATTCTGATTTCGCAACTCCTTAGTTTAGGTAGGACTATTAAACACAGAGAGATACTGGTTTCAGTGATGGGTCGTTGTTTGGAAGAATTCACGTTGTACAGATTAGACAAAAGTAAACGTTCAAAGAAGCGTTAAGCTAAATCTAGCGCGGTCCAGTCGCAGAAAAAAAGGTAACTCTTTCACTAGTTTCAGGTATTTCGAAAACATCGTTTTGCGGAATAGCAAACCTTATCTCAGAAATGTATAAGGACGCATCAATATCAGTAGACATAAGGTCAAGCAAGAATGTAGCATGTTAGAGTAGTTAGGCTTAGGTTGTCCCGACAACACCCCCCACCCCCACCCCGTCCACCAGTCCTCTCTCTGTCTCCAAGAGTTGTTGTTCTTGTTTATGTTTTGGGGTCCGGTTCTGTGTGATGACGTATCGGGATAAGCCAGACCTGCGGGGTGAAATTTGTAGTTAGGTTATAAAACTCGCACAGAGTGGTCTAACGTTTAAAATCTTCACTGTCATTTTCGCTTCGTCTTATCAATAGTGTCTTTAATTAGGTAAATTAAATGGCAATATTTTTTTCGGGACAAGTAGATTACAAGCGCACGCACGCGCGCGCGCGTACACACACACACACACACACACACACACACACACACACACACACACACACACACACACACACGCGCGCACACACTCATACACACACAAACACATATACACACACACATACACACGTGCACACACACACACACACACACACACACACACACACACACACACACACACACACACACACACCACACACACACACACCACACACACACACACACACACACACACACACACCTGCAGATATTTTTCTCAAGGGTGACTAAAAAGTATCTGGGAATTTCTAGTATGAAGGCTTCTCGCTAAATTGAAAGAAAACTGATCTGATAATACGGAGAAACTACCCGCAGGAAATTGTTGACGTATGCCTTTTTAGTTTCATTTTGAGAGAGAGGAGAGAGAGAGAGAGAGAGAGAGAGAGAGGAGAGAGAGAGAGAGAGAATCTTTTTCTCTCTTGTTATGTGTATGTATGTATGTATCTGTGCATGTGTGTATGCAATTTTATGTGCACACACACACACACACACACACACACACACACACACACACACACACACACACACACACACACACACATTTTGACACAGCTCCAGCAATGATCAAACTAGTCTATGAGCTCATTCCACAGTAAGTTCGCTCCACTGATTCGTCTGCAGTGTAATCTGGCATCCCCAAACCTGCTCTTGCTTCTCTAGTTCGCCCCGTCATTTTGAACTGACCAGGAGAAGGTAGGGGGGAAGGGGAGGGGGAGGGGGTCCCTTGAACGAAGTCAGAAGGATGCTTGTCTTTATTTTCAAATGATGTAGCGGAATCAGCAGAAAACGACGTTAGGAAAACTGTATATGAATAGGTCTTTAAGAGAGAGGAGAGAGAGAGAGAGAGAGAGAGAGAGAGAGAGAGCATTGATAAGTGAATATAGTATGGAAAAAGAAGAGAGAGAGAGAGAGAGAGAGAGAGAGAGAGAGAGAGAGAGAGAGAGAGAGAGAGAGAGATCATTGATAAGTGATTATAGTATGGAGAAGAAGAAGAGAGAGAGAGAGAGAGAGAGAGAGAGAGAGAGAGAGAGAGAGAGAGCATGATAAGTGAATATAGTATGGAGAGAGAGAGAGAGAGAGAGAGAGAGAGAGAGAGAGAGAGAGAGAGAGAGAGAGCATTGATAGTGATATGTATGAGAAGGAGAGAGAGAGAGAGAGAGAGGAGAGAGGAGAGAGAGAGAGAGAGAGAGAGAGGATATAGATAGGAGAAGAGAGAGAGAGAGAGAGAGAGAGAGAGAGAGAGAGAGAGAGAGAGAGAGAGAGAGAGAGAGAGCATTGATAAGTGAATATAGTATGGAGAAAGAAACAGTGTTGGAGAGACACCTCCTCCCCTCGCTCGATACTTTATGAAAGATGG
The DNA here is from genome assembly GCA_018398815.1 of Conus ventricosus. Taxonomy (NCBI): domain Eukaryota; kingdom Metazoa; phylum Mollusca; class Gastropoda; order Neogastropoda; family Conidae; genus Conus; species Conus ventricosus. The sequence goes on along the minus strand of JAFLJL010018506.1, from coordinate 55,409 downwards.
AATTTTTACTCGAGGTAAGGTAGGGTAATAATGTTGCTTATAGCCTAGCCGACCGCAGAGGGTCATATCGACCAGGGCTGTCACCGCGTTGAAGTTAGCTCACAGGTCATTTATTCACACAACCTTTTAAAACACATCTTCTAAAAACACACACACAAAATGTTGTTAAAATCTTTCCACTGTAAAATGTCAGATCAGATGATAAACGTTAATCTCTCTCAAAACTTCAAAGATCACATCAGGCGGAACATCTCTTAAGTCTTCACATGAGACGCCTTTACTGGATGACTCTGCGTAGTGTAGGGATAACACGAATATTGGCCCCTGGGGTATAGAAAGCATAACAGGATTTTGACTTTGTTGAAATGAATTCTCCAGTCGTTGAAATGAATTCTCCAGTCTGTCAAAGGCCCTTTCTCTAACGGCTGTGACGCATCTTCTGAGAAAGAGGACTGTAAAAGAGAGGGAGTTTCTTGTGGATGGCGAATGTGACGTGGTGAAAAACAAAACGTTCCCGAGAAAAAAAATTCACAAAGGGAAAAAAGTGTTATCTAGAAAGTTAATATTCAAAGGTGATTCTGTATGTTGCAGGGCTTTAGTACAGACACCCCACCCCCACCCCCCAGCGACAATATTTTTAAACTAATTTAACTCAGCTCGCCTTTGACCATCAACATTCTGTTGCTATCAACTAAAATTTTAAAGGAACAGGTCTTTAAAAGGCTGGATGGCAGAGGGTAGGGTGGGGTGGGGCTTGGTGTAGGTGGATACGGGAGTCTCTCCGGAGAGGCAAACATAGCATTGTCACAGACACATTGTCCAAGAGAAAGAAAAGAAAAAGTCTTCATAGAAGCGAAGAAGTCTTAGTTTTTCAAATTATCAGGAGATGACTGTATAATAATCCAGTGGAAATGTTCGCAAATGACTAGAAATTAGCTCCATGCATTTAACAGGGTGTAAGAGGATCTGAACCCATGGATCTAAATTTTCTCCGTCATCTGCCCTTTGTACAGAGTTGTTCCGCGCGGCAGCAGAAGCGCGGCCTTGCGACATTCTGAAGCTGTACAACAACAAAGGAAACATCATCATCATGTCGGACGGACCCCGGCGAACACCCCCAACACTCGCTACGTGCTGGAGGCCATCATCTTCAAGGGCCACCTCAGAGGTCACGAGCCTGGTAAAGCTTTGCAGTCTTTACAAAGTCTTCCCTCGAGATTTTCAATACTTTGTCAGCTTGACAGAGACGTACTAATATTTAACAAATAGTAAAAAAAATGATGACTTTCATCGTTTCCAGTCAGGCCGTAACGACCCATAAGTGGGCATTCACTCCCGTAAAAAAGGATAAACGAAGACATCTGCAAAGTCGTAGCCGCGAGACCCTCTTCTTAAATTCGCTCATCTTTGTCATTAATTCATTTATCCATCAGCTTTGAATCATGCGCAATTTGGTCTCAAAACTTAGCGGATGTGGTGTAGCGTATATGGACTAGTCCACGTGCAGTGGCGCCTCCGTGATGAAACCGGAACTGAAACTGAAGTGGTCAGCCAAATCTTGAAATTGCTTACATTCACTTCTTTTGGATACGACGTCAGAGGTACACGAGCGAGTTGGCTGCTGTTGGACGCGAGTCAGATCAGTCCACCTGATGCAACTTTCCACGAGGTCTTGTAGTGATGATTAAGAACACAAATCGACACCTGCAAGTTTTGGAGTTGACGAAGAATTTTCGGCGAAGACGATGCCGTTTTATGTAGTAGTCGTCTCTTGTGACGCTGGGAAGAATTATTCTTCGTAATCCACATGTTGCGTCGTTGTATCTTTTTCTTTGCCTTTCACGTTTTCTAGACACTCCCAGACAAAAGGGAAGCGCCATAATCTAAATGTAGGCTCTAGCAATCTTCTGTGACTGAAACTGTGATCATGTGCATTTTGAGATCAAGTTTATGAACTTTGGTAACATAAGAAGAATGCAGGTAGCTCCACAAGTGACACCACCGTTTTATATCCAGGTTTAGGTTTAAACAGGTGAGCGAAATCGCTTTTTTTTCTATTCATGACATCTATACAGCAAACTTCTGAACGAAATGAACCCAGTACAGTAGTTACACGACATGCACACCTGGTTTCAACAGGTTTTTGCCAATATCGGGAGTAGACCTGTATACAGTTGACTCTTGATTCTCTTTTTTGAGTGTCTGCCTCTGAGAGAGAGAGAGAGAGAGAGAGAGAGAGAGAGAGAGAGAGAGAGAGAGAGAGAGAGGAGAGAGAGAGAGAGAGAGAACGAACGAACGAAATGATTTATTGCTTTAAAGCAGTACAGCTTCCTTAGCAATTCGATTCGATCCACCATGATATAAATAAACGCGGTACATGTTCGTCTGACATGGAAACCATGACAAACTTGTCCTTTTTTCAAACACAGTTCTGACATATTTCATGTCACTGGTAAGGCACTGGTCACGATGATTCCGTCTGAGGCGTGAGTCTTGAGCCCAGACTGTCACCCCAGGTAGAACAGGATCAGGCCGTGTAGCGTCTCCAGCGTCCGTGCAGCACGTGCCTGGATGTCAGCGTGTTGTGTTCTGCTGACACGTTTTCCTCGGCGGAGACTGACCAGTTTTGTCCGCTCCTCTGTCAACATGTGTCTGTCATCTTGTTTGACAAACCAGAACGTACAGTCACTGTCATCTGGCGTACACGGAACCTCCACCACCAGATCGTCCGATTCACAGAGTAATATGTCTGATCCACTGGAACGATCAAGAGCGATTTTTCTGAATAACTTGTTTCTGCTCTTGTCTCTCAAGTGTCTCTGGACGGATTTTTCGGTCAGAGTGGCAACATAACTTTTAACTACACTTGTACTGAATCCTGCCACGAGGTTTTCATAGACCGGCTCGATGTCCGTGTCAGCTGGTGGAGAGAGGACAGAGCTATCGATGTACTCACATGTTTCAGCACTATCGTTCAGGCGTAAAGTATCATTCTCCGATCTTACTGGATCATCCAAGCTGACCGCATGACTTGAGTGTGTAGCCACTGTGTGTTCCGTTTCTGGGTCATGATCACACTGGTTTTCAAGTCTTGCATCGGTCGAAGACGGAGTGTTCAAAACAGTTACAGTAGCTTCATCATGTTGTCCACTTGCCTGCCTCTCTTGCTGCTGTCGGGCTCTCTGCTGGTCACGTCGGATCTGGCTGGGAGGTTTTTTCCTGTAATACTGAACCTGTGTGTTGCGGTTCAGGACAGGATCCGCCATATTTGTTGACATTTGAAAAGTGGCCGGCTTGAGGCGCAAAACAACCACAGTGTTTTCACATTCTCCTGCAATTTTCCAGCTTGTTGTTGTCCGTTAGCAGGGCGTTCAGGGTCGTCTCCACAGCTACTGGTAGTCCAGAAACTGGCATGTTTGCGAGGAAATTCGTCAAATTTATCGCAGATCAGTCAGTGTGCGCCCTGTTGCTACCGCTCACGTCACGTGACCCCAGAGAGAGAGAGAGAGAGAGAGAGAGAGATTAACCCTTATACACTGCGTGTTCTTTGTATTATGTACAATAATAATGATGAGCACAGTTATGAAGATGTCAAGTGTATATAAGTTTGCTGCCGCTGGCGATAATAATGGCAATAAGGTGATAATGTGATTACATTGGTAATAAGAATGCTAATCATACAGTAAGCGTATCATGTTGATAACATGAATAACGTTAGCATAATGATGATGACGATATGTTCTGATAACAGTGTGATGGTACTGGTGTTAACGACAGTGAAACGACGATGATGACCATAATTGTGTTGATGATAATGCTGTTGCTGCTGCTATGATCATGATGATAATGATGATGGTATGACAGTGATGAAACGATATGTTTAATAATGATATGTACTGATGAAGATATTATGGAGTTGATATGATGATGATGATGATGATGATGATGGTGATGATACCATATGATATAATAACAATGATGATGATACCATATGATATAATAACAATGATAATTACTTATGGTGCCTAATCTTAAATCATCAGCCCTAAGCGCTTACAAATACAGAAAGGGTTATAGCAAACATAAATGAAACCAATAAGAAGCTGAATATTAGCCTACAATAAGTACCATGCACCTACAAAAAAGGGTGCATATTGACACCCACCCACGCGCGCGCGCACGCACGCACGCACGCACGCACGCACGCACACACGCACGCACGCACGCACACACACACACACACACACACACACACACACACACACACACACACACACACACACACACACAACACACGACCCCACACACAGTCTCACAACAACGGACACAACAGCATGCGCGCGCACGCACACAAACACAAACACACACACACACACACACACACACACACACACACACACACACACAACACACACACACATTAGTCGCAGAATCAATGTGATGGGCAAGGGAAGGGGAAGAAGGAACTGCTATTGATTGGTGAAGAGGGTTGTTTTAAGAGATGTCTTGAAGAAAGACAGAGAGTTTGAACTGCGCAAAGACATTGAGAGTTTATTCCAAGAAACCGGACCCTGAAAAGAAAACGCACGATCGCCATAGCTCGAAATCTAGGGTTTTTGATCAGGTTGTTGTCGGTAGAAGAACGCAGCTGCCTAGAAGGAACACAGAGATGAAGGAGATCAGAAAGGTAGGAATGAGCTAAGCCATTCAAGGATTTAAAGCATTTAAAGATAATATGAAGAAGACGAGATGGTATGAAGTGATGAGATGTGGTCTGGTATGATACAAAGGCTCGCAAAGGATCAAGTACAGGGGATGACCGCGCTCAAGGCAACCAGAACAACAACTGTGGCCACTGCGCAATTCCAGTCGGTGCCCGAGACAAGGCACTCCAGTGCGAGATATGTGATTTGTGGTTTCACATTGCCTGTGTCGACGTTGATGACACAACTTACAAGGCCATTAAGAAAGACGGTGAAAGGTCCACCCCGCAATTGCACTGGTACTGTGGTCAATCCTGTAACCGAGTTATCCACAAATTTCTCAGTGGTATGGAAGATCTGAGGACAGATGTCGCCGAACTCTCAAGGAACGTGGAAGCTGTCGCCACCACCGTGAACCAGATGTCAGAAGGTGACCTCCCCCAGAAAATGATTGAAAAAAATTAAAGACATTACAGGTGAAGCCATCAAGAATATCACGGATCACACAGCAGGCAGTAGTACAGGTGGTCCCATGAGACTCAAATCGCTGACATTGTGGAGAGCAAGACAACAGAAAAGGTAGCCGAATTGGAGGACAGGAACCGAAGAAAGACCAACCTAATTATCTTTAAAATCAAAGAAAGTACCGCCACTGAATCAGGGGATAGGAAGGCAGAAGACACAGAGACCGCAAAGAAAATACTGAAGGATCTGAATATCCCTTACCAACCAACGGACATCAGAAGACTGGGCAGCCGAAGGAGAAGGATTATGAAGGACCCCCAAGACCAGTGAGACTAACCTTTGCCTCTATGATACAGAGAGACGAGACCGTGCGTGCCTACCATAAGAAGAGGAAAGAACAAGAAACCAGCAAGGATGATGCTGCAACTCCCATCTCTGACATCAGCATGAGAAAGGATTTGACTCCCGCAGAACGCAAGGAAGAGACAGCACTCTATAAAGAGCTTAAAGAGAAGAGGACTCAGGCGTCGGGGGACGACAAAGCGAAGTGGGTGAGGCGCAACAAGCGCGTGGTCTTCCTCGGGAAACCGCCAGATCAGGCGGCCAAGGGAGGTTCGGGGTAAAGAAACTCTCAATCCCCAGTGCACATAGTTTTAAAACT
>JAFLJL010018506.1:29580-39580 GCA_018398815.1 Conus ventricosus | reverse complement strand
TTTGCAATCCCCCCCCCCCCCTCCCACCACCACCTCCCACCTCTCACCCTGCTTTACTGGAAGGGAGGTGGGAGAAGAGAGGAAGGGAAGAGAGGGATGGTGTCGATGATGGTGGTGAACTGTTGTGTGTGTTGTGGTGTGTGTGTGTGTGTGTGTGTGTGGTGTGTGTGTGTGTGTGTGTGCGTGCGTGTGTGTGTGTGTGTGTTTTGTGCGTTCGTGCGTGTGTGTGTGTTGTGTGTGTGTGTGTGTGGTGTGTGTGTGTGTGTGTGTGTGTGTGTGTGTGTGTGTGGTGTGTGCGCGTGTGCGTGCGTGTGTGTGTGTGTGTGTGCGTTCGTGCGTGTGTGTGTTCGTGTGTGTGTGTGTGTGTGTGTGTTGTGTGTGTGTGTGTGTGTGTGTGTGTGTGTGTGTGTGTGTGTTTCTCGTCCATGGGTGCTTTTTTTCATCTGCGTATATTGGATCGAACTAAATATCACCTGAAGTGCCCGGCCACAGCGCAGAGTCTCCTGTGCTTGGTTTCTTTATGACGGCTGAATATTCGTTGATACTTGTGCACAGACCGTCCTGACATTGCATTTTGTGTGGGTGTAGCTGTGTGTGTAGCAACTGGAATGAGCGGCGTGATAGTATTGGCACTGCGAGATGATAGAGAACAAGGAAACAGCCAAATAGAAAAATGAATAATTGCAAGGTCTCATCTTCTTTCTTCCTTTCTTTCTTCCTTCTATTCTTTCTTTCTCCCTTTAATTTCTTTCGTTCTGATTCCTTCTTTCCTTCCTTCCTTCCTTCCTTCCTTCCTTCCTTCCTTCCTTCCTTCCTTCCTTCCTACATTTTCGTTCTCCGTTTAATTTCTTTCTTTTTTAATTTTCTTCCTTCCTTCCTTCCTTTCCTTTGTTTCCTCCTTCCTTCTTTTCTTTCTTGTTCCCTTTATTTTCTTTCTTTCTTTCTAATTTTCTTTCTTCCTTCCTTTCTTTTTTCTTTCCTCCGTCCTTCTTTTCTTTCTATCTACCTTTATTTTCTTTCTTTGTTTCCTTATTTCTTTCTTTCTTTCTCCTTTCCTTTCTTTCCTTCTTTCTTTCCTGCTTTCTTTCTTTCTTTCTTTCTCCCTTTATTTTCTTTATTTCCTCCTTTCTTTCTTTCTTCTTATTTCCTATTGCTTCTTCTTCTTCTTCTTCTCCTTCTTCTCCTATAGCTTCTCTTCCTCCTTCTCCTCCTTCTTCGACCTTGACACCGTGACGAGTCCTGGGGGCACCTCACTGAAGAACTGTTCACCAGGTTCCTCTAGTTGTGTTGGTCGTGAGCCCTGGCTTTAGTCTCTGCCAGTCTTTCCGGTCCATTCTGCCTGTTGTTGACCCATCGGGTTTTCTTGCGCGTGTGCTTTGCTTTTCTTTTCTTTTTTTTTTTTTTTTTTTTTTTTGTTTCTTTTTTTTTATTGAACAATTTTTCGTTTTTTACAAGACAAATGCAAATCACAAATTAAGCAATATAAATAAAAAGGGAAATCCCCAAGGGAAAGTAAAGGTGATAATTAAATAAAGGTTCCCTTTTCCCGAAACGCATTGGACCCCTGCACTTTGATAATCAAGCATGGATTGAAGTAGGGTAATAATACTTTTTTGCTTAGAAATTAAAAATTCGTAAATGCTTCTTCATTTTTATGGCAAAGTTATTTAAAACATATTTTAAGGCATTAATTGATTTTAAAAAAGAGCTATGTATATTTAATTCCCTAGTTAAAACCCCAAAAAGAAAAAAAGGACTTTGGTACAAAAAACCCTTCCCCTTGTCACTCTTTCTAAAAAATAAACCAAATGGGCCTTTTGATGGTGCAAAACAACACACAACACCCACACCACCCACACACCACACCACCCCAAACCACAAACACACCCCCAAAACCCCACAACAAAAAACCCCCAAAACTCCACACCCCTAAAACATTACCACCCGAACACACAATTTTTATATAAGCACTACAAAAACACGGAAAGTGGGTGTGGGGAAAAAGAAAGTGCAAAATTTAATGGGGGTTTGGGTCATTGGGACGGAGGGTTTTGATTATTTTTAAAAAACCCCAAATTCCTTTCCATTGTATTTTAAAACAGTCCGTCTAAAATTTGTAAATCCTTTGGAAAAAAGGGGTAAGTTAAAAACCCTCCATACATTTTTGGGGGCTCACACATCAAAAGGAAAGCAAAGGGTAAAATTGGGGTTTTTAATTTTTTGGGGGAAAACCAATTTTCCTCAAATTGTTTTTACTATAAATAAAAAAACCCAAATTTTTTTCATGTTTGAATTGTGTCCAAATTTACGGCGAGAAAGACATGTAGGTCAGGGGGGAAATTTTTTTAATTTGCATTTGTAAATGAAAAACTTGGAAAAGAGCAGAAAAAAAATAAAATGTTTTTTCCCCTTTTTAACTTTGTTTGGTTTTTCCAAAATCAACCCTTGTCAATAATGAAGTTGCCCCAATTTGTTGAATGTTTTTTTAATAGATTTGCAGATTTCTCCAAAATTTGTCCCAAAAAAGCAGTCAAAAAGAATATTTGATCAATGGTCTGCTATCGACTTCAGGGGAATTTTACGTGGAGATTCAAAATTCTAATAAAAATTAAATACCTCTGGGGCTGGGGGAAATCTGGGGAAAAAAGGTCTGCATTAAAAACCCATCTAAGCGGCACATCTGTAGAACCCTTTTTAGCAGTGAGGAAGATGGTTTTTTCCAAATTAAGTTTTTCAAAAAGTTTTTTCCCTTTTTTGGCAGTGTTGGGGGGGGGGGGGGGGGGGGGGGCATTTTTTCCCATTTAAAATTTGTTTTAAACCCAATTTGTTACCTCTTTTGAAAAAAACCAGGTTTTTGGGGTTGGGGGTTGTTTTGGAAGTTAACCAATCTGGATTTTTTGAAAATAGGTACAAATTTTTTTTTTAAAAAATCCCCCTTTTTTTAAAAGAGAAAAATTGGTTTTAATCCCTTGTTTTTTTGCAAAAATTCCCTTGGTAAGTAAACCCAATTCCCATTTTCATTAAAACAGTTTTTTTAAAAAGAAATACCATAATAAAACCATTCTTGTAAAAAAATAACCCTTCTGCCCCCTAAAAAATTTTGGATATTGAAATGAATACATTAACCCAAAAAATCATGAAAGAGTTTGGGAAGTTTCGGAACCTAATTTCTTATAATGCTTCAAAACATTTTCCCGGAATGGATTATTAATGACTTTCATAACAACATTTGAAAATTCGGGCCCCAAAGTTTTCATAAAATTCCCCCAGGTTAGGGTACTTATTAAGGGGGAAAACTCCCCCCAATCAGACTCCCCTTTTAATCTTCTAACCAAACTTTTTTTCTAGCAAAAATTTAAAATTTTTTAACATTAAATTTGAGCCCCCTCGCAGTTTGTTTTTGAACAACAGTTTTTTTTTTTAAATTTTATTTCCCTTTACCTTTCCCAAAAATTTGTTTTAAAATTTTCCTTTTCCAACCCCATTAATAAAACCCTTGGAGGGTCGGGTTAAATTAATTAATAGATGAACAATTTTATAAACCCCAAAAGTTTTAAAATTTTAAAATTTTCCCAAAAGGGGTTTAATTTTTTTTTTCCCAAAGGCGAAAAACCCTTCTTATCAAAAAAAAAGGTTTTTTCATATAATTGTTTGTACAAGGTTATCAATTTTTAGGGGAAAAAATTTAATGCCAAAAAATTTTGAAAGTGCCAGGTCCCAAAAAAAAATTTTTGCCCCTTTTCATGTATTAAATTGGAGATTTTTTCCCCCAACCCTTTGTGTTTCCCCCAAATTGTTTTTTAACCCAAAAACCTGTGAAATTTAATGAAAATTAGATTTGCCTGGGTTAAAGGCCCGTTCTGACCGGCCAAACAAATTGTGTGTGGAAAACTGCGCAAAGAATATTTTGTTATTAATTTTAAAATTCCTTTAATAAGTTCTTTTGGAGCGGATCATCAGTGAAAAGATCTCTGCACAAATTAGATAAAATAAGGAGAGAGGGAAATCCTTGTTGCCCCCTCTCCTTGGAAACCTTTGTGGAATCCTGCCCCTTTACAGAAATCCAAGTAGAAGTTTGGGGTGTAAAATGTTTAATTCCTTTTAATGATTTTGGGTTTTCCAAATTAAAAAATTTTAAAAAACCATTTACCCAGGAATGCCCAAGGCCCACTACCCAAATGTTTCTCAAAGTAAATTAGAAAAACCCTTCCGGGAAATTATTTTCTTTTTCGGTATAAAAAAGCACTCTATATCAATTTTAATATTCCCCCCTATATATTTTCCCCTTTAAAGAAACCCTTTTTTGGGACTTTTTTGTATGTTTTTTGGGAAAAGCATACTCTTAAGGCGTTGTATGCAGGAGATGCAATTTGAAATTTGGTGTTCAATAAGGAAAAGGGTCCCCATTTTTTTAATTGACTTTTTTTGGTTTAGATTTTGGGAATACATTTATTATTCCTTGTCGTTGGGTAAATATTTGGGCCCTTTTGGGAGTGCCCTGTTAATTGAGGCCAGGTAAACCCGATTCAATAAAAAAAAAATTTTTAGGAATTTTCAGAAAACCCATCAGGCCGGGGCTTTTTTTTTTTTATGTTTTTTTAAAGCAAGGGGCCCCTCTTAAAAGTGTAATGCCCCTTATTGATTCACTTTCTGTATCAGACAACCTGGTGTTTCCCCCAAATTCTTGGGAGGGTTAAAAACTGCCACATCTCTTAAAAATTTATGATTTTCGTAAAAATTTTTTAGTTTCAGAAAGAAAGATTTTGTGGGCTGAAACGGGCCCGACCCCTCTTTCCCCCTTAAGAAAGGGATTTTTATCAAAAAAATTTCGATTTTTAAGTTTTCAGAAAAAACTGTTAATTTTTGCCCCTTTGGGTTTAAAACCCCGGACCCTTGAAAGCACTGGGCCAACCCTTTGGTTTTTATGATCCCGGGTTTCTTGTAGTTCCATTTTTTTAAATTCTTAGTTTAAGGGAAAGTCTTGTTCATGTGTTTCGTTCAATTTTCCAATGGTTGCTTCCAAATGGTTTTCTTTTTTTCTCTTTTTTTTGTGGTTTAAAAGTATGAGATTGTTTTTCCCTGGTTTCAAGGGAAAAAGGTTCATAAAAAAGGGTTTGGCATCAATTTGGAATGACAAGTTTCCCTTCTTTTATTTGCAAAATTAACCAAAATTTTAACGGGTAATGCATTTGTTTTTTACCTCGCTTACTATTTTTTATTTCTGAAAAGTAGTTTGTCTTTTAATAAAATATTTTTAAATTTCCAAAAAAGGGGCGGTCCCGTTTGGCTTTTTTAAAAATTAATTTTAAATTTGAGAATGACGATTTTTAACCCGGTTTATGTGAACATATTAACTTCTGACAATTTTTTCCTGTGATCCTGAATAGTCCCAAATCTTGGGTTGCTTAAAAGTGTTGATTTTCCCCCATGTTATTCTCTTTTTTTCTGGTTTTTATCTCTTAAAAATCAAAAAGATTGTATTTTGTCATTATAGCCCTTTTTTTTTTTCCGGGGTTTTTGGGCGTTTTGGGGCACTGGGGTAATTTTGAAACTTCCCATATCCTGTTTTAATGCCAGTTCCAGTTTTCATTAAATTAAGTGTTGGTTGCCAATGGTTTAATGTGTTCGACACTCTTCAAAAAATTAGGGTTATCAACCACTGGGCCAAAATAGGGTTTACTAGGTAAATATTTTTTTAAAACCCCTTTCATTATTTGAAACATAATTTCCCATCTCGATTAACCCCAAGCAACTTGTACTCAAAATTTTTATTAAAAAAAGGACAGGGTACTCATTTTTGTTTGTTTCTGTGCCAAAACAACCCCTACATTATAACCCCCGCTGGTTTATAAGCTTGGAAACTCTTTTAGATGAGTCTCCGGAAAAAAAATATATATGTGAGACTTTCCTTTAAGACCCCAACCCCCAAAAAACCCCTTTCTTTTTTTGAGTTTTGAGCCCCTTTCAGTTTTTAAAGGCAAATTTTAAACGATTGGGTTTGAGCATCCGTTTTACAAGACAACCCAAAAAAAAAAGTTAAGGGTAAACATTTAAATTTCCTTTTAGAAATTTTGGGAAAAAAAAAGTGTAAAAAAAACTCCAAATCAGAAAAAAAACCCGCAAAAGAAGTGATTTTTATTTGTTTTAAAAATGAGCTAACACTTGCGAAATTGGGCTGCAATAAAAAGATCCCAGATGTCCCGTTTTACTTTTTTGCAATGCACAAAAAAAAACCAAAATTTTCCCCAGTTTCCGTTCCCATCACAAGCACGCCCTATTCACATTAAAAGGGAGAAAGAATGAAAATTCCCAAAAACCCTTAATTGAAAAAAAACAAAATTTAAAAAAAATCTGTTATATTTAAAAACCCCCCCCATTCCCCCAAAACCCAATAAAAACAAGTTGGGGTTATTAGAATGAACAGAAAACGTAGTTTTTACCCCCAAAATAAAGTTAAAAACATGGGGAAATTTTCCCGCTAAAACTGGTGCTATTTTTGGGCCCCAAGTCATTTTGATCAAACAATTGAACTTTTTTTAAACATTTAAAAACCTGATAAATAATGGAAAAGAAAAAAAGGGCAAAAAGGTACACAGGGGGAGTTTTTCTGCGTCGATTTGTAGTTTTAAATTTTTTCGGGTAAGAAACTTTTATAAACATGAGGTAACCCAAAAAGAATTTACAGAAACATCAAACCCCCGGGTTAATCCCTTTACCCATCTGTCAAATTGACCCTTTACCCCCATTTTCCCCAAGTCGACCATAGACTTGCCACAGAAAAAACATGATGTTTTAGAAGACAAAGGGGTCTACAAATTTTAAAATAAAAGGAAAAAAGTTCGAGGGGTATCAAATCGTCAGTGAGATGTACAACAGAGGTCATCCATATCTTTCTGATCTACTGCAAAAATATGATATACAAAAATTGAAATTACGTATCACTGAAAGCCCGGCCCCACACTAAAGCAGACGAATTGTGAATAACCCGGGAACAGTCTTGGCCTAGACCTAACGTAACTGTGTAAAATCGGAGAGGGTTTTAACATTAATAATTACCGTTAACCCACTTTATTACCCCCTTTCCGTTTTTTTTCAAAGTGTGACAAACGGCGTCTCATTTTGACTGCACAAAATAGTGGTAAACCGGGGAGTTAAAATCCTCCCTTTTAGTTATCTTTGTGCCTTTCAAGTTTTTTTCGAGGGATGACGAGCTGGGAAAACGACGCCCAAACAAAACCCGACTTTAAACCGCACCCAGGCCCTTTTGGAACATGTTTTTTCCCGGGTTTAAGTTTTGTTTTTTGGGCCCCCCCGATGCATGTTTATGTCCTTCTCCTTTTCCTTTTATTTTGGTTTATCACAGATGGAGAGTGGGCCCCCCTTCCCCGCATGAAAGGCCCTTTCCTCAGCCCCGTTTCGTCTTTTGAACCCCAAAAAGCGGAGGGTTGTTTTGGGGAAAAGCCCGAAAGAAACCTTGCACGGGGGGTTTTAGTTTGGCAAAAAAAAAACAAAAAAAAAGAGCTGTTTGCCGTGGGGGGAATTGTGTTTTTTTTTGCCGTTTTGATTTTTTTTAAGGGGGCGGGTTTTAATGGGGGAGGGGAAAAAGTAATTTAAGGTTTCCTCCCAAGTTGGGGGGAAACTTGGCAAATTCCCGGGCCCCTTTTTTTACTTTTTTTCTCCCAAAAAACCGGGGGGAAATTTTTGGTTTGGCCAAATCGTGAAGGGGGAAAATTTTTGGGGTTCAGAGCAACAAAGTCCCTTTTCCCTTTTGGCCCCTGCGGGGGGCCGTTTTTCCCTCCTTGGTTTTTTTTTAAAAATTTGGAAGTTTTCCTTTTGAAGGCTAATGGGTTGGGTTTGCCCTTTGGTTTTTGGGCCCCTTTGGGGGTTGGGGGCCCCAATTGGGGGCCAGGGCCCAGGGGGAGGCTTTAGTTGTAGTCCGGCCCCTCGTGTTCCCTTTGGGGTGCGGGTTTTTTTTCGGGGGAATTTTGGTTAAAGGGGGTTTTCCTCGGGCGTTGTTAAAGGGTTCCCGCTCCATCCCCCCAAGAGTTGTTCCCCGGTGGGGGGCTTAAACCGGGTCCAGTTCCCGTGCCTTTTCCCAAAGGAAAAATTCCCCGGCCTGGCCGTTTTCGGGTCCCAAGGGGTTTCGGGGCTCCAAAAAAAAAATTTTCTCAAACCTTGGGTTTTGGGGGGCCCGAAGTCTCCTTAAGTGTGGCGGGGCCAGGGGGGGAAAACCTTTCCCCATCTGGAAAAAAGGGGTTTTTGTTCCAGGTTGGGGCCCTGAGGGGGGGGTCCCTAATCCTCGGCCCCTGGGGTTTTCGTTTTCGGGGGTGCCGTTTGGGGACCGCACAGGGGGGAGGGGATTTATTTCACCCCGGGGGGCCAAAAACGCGGGGGAAAACAGATTTCCAAATTTTGTGTGGGGTAGGCGGCCAAGGTTTAATTTTTGGGCAGGGTAGGGCTCCATTTTTAAAAAGGGGGTTTTTAATATAGGGGTTTTAAAAAACTCTGTCCGGGGAAGGTTAAAATGACCCCCGGGGGTTTTTTTTTGTTTCCTCCCCGTTTGGGGGGCATTTTTGGGAAAGGGGGGTGTAAAACAAGGGTGGGGTAAAGGGGGGAATGTGGGGGGGAAAAAAAATCCCCGGGTTTTATTTTGGTCCTATTTTTACCAAAGTTTGGGGTTTTGGGGTTGGGCGTAATATCCCCCCAACTGGGGTGTTTTTGTATTATTATTCTCTTTTTCCCTCCTTTTTTCATAAAAATCGTTTGTTTCTTAAACTATTTCCCCATTATGTTTTTGGGGGTTGTAAATAAAATTGGGGGATTTAAATTTTTTATTCTTGGGCCCCATTTTTAAAGGGCTTAGGGTTATTGGGCCGGTTTGCACCCTTTTGGGCAAGCCGGGGGGACCTTTTTAGGGGGTTTTTGGCAGATGTAGGCCAGAAGGGAGGTAAGGGGGGAGCGTCGGGGTCGGGGTAGGGGTTTTGGTTGGTAGCGGCCCCCGCCCCTTTTTACGTAGTTTTTCCCCGGGCCCTTCAGGGGCCCAAGGCTTGGGGGATTTTTGGGTGAATGGGGTTGGGTTGTAGGGGGCAGAGTACAAAAAACCCCATTGGTGGTTTTTGGGGGTTTCGAAGGATTTCCCATAACAATTGGGATCCCCGGGGGACCAGTGTGGTTTTTCCCTTTTTTTATAAACCCCGGAACAAAGAGTTGATGGCAGCCGGATGAAACCCCCTTGGGGGTTTCTCCATTCTTGGGGTTGGGGGGTTTAAGCCCGGGGGGGTCCGGGGGGGGGGTTTAAAAAAACCAAGGGGGGGGGTGTTAGGCGGGGGGGGGGTTTTTTGGGGGGTTTTGATGTTGGGGGGGTTGGGTTGGAAGGGGCCCCTACCCAGGGGTTTGGGGCCAGACCATGGGGGTTGGAAAGGCAGGGTTTTTTAAGGGCCCCAAAAAAAAACCCCAAAAAACCAAACCCCCCCCAAAAACAAGGTGGGGGGAAAAGGGAAAGGCGGACCAGAGGGGCGGGGGGTTTATTTTGGGGCAATTAGCAGGAACCCAGGGGCCAACACGGGAACCGGGGGGGGAAAGGGGACCAAAAAAACCACACACCCC
Organism: Conus ventricosus; assembly: GCA_018398815.1. Taxonomy (NCBI): domain Eukaryota; kingdom Metazoa; phylum Mollusca; class Gastropoda; order Neogastropoda; family Conidae; genus Conus; species Conus ventricosus. Next base: position 29,974 of record JAFLJL010018506.1, on the reverse strand, counting down.
ACCACAAACACCAACAACCCCCCAACAAACAAATTGGAAACCCCCAACCCGGGGGGTAGACCCCGGGGGAAGCAAGGCGGGGAACCAGGGAAGCGGGGAAAACCAATTGCACAACCCCCAAAAAAACAAAAAACAACCAAAAAAAAACAGAGAACAGATTACAGGGGGCAGAAATAGGCAGAGAAAGGGGAAAAAAAAAAAGCGCAGGCAGCGGGGAAGAAAGAGGCCAGAAAGAGGGGTGTCACATGAGCATCAGGATTAAAGACATGCCACCTCGGATAGCACAGAAAAAAGATCACATACTTGAAGACTGTGAGCACGGGGCAGGTTAAACATCCCCATCGAAGAAAGAAGAAGATCACCACTTTGCACACTAGAGTTGGTCGCTGAGCTG
>JAFLJL010018506.1:0-28211 GCA_018398815.1 Conus ventricosus | reverse complement strand
TTTCAAAATACCCCTGAAATGTCCATACTTCACCCGAATATATAGAAAAAACCCTCAGATTTTCACTAAGCACAATAAAAGAACGATTCAGAACGAAATTCAAATGGGAAAAAAACAACACATGAACAGCTATGCCTTAATCTTGTTGTGGACTCTGTTAGTGTTGAACAATGTGTAGATCTGCCAGACCCCCCCCCCCCCCCCCCCCCCCCCAGCAGGGAAGATAACTCACATCTGCTGTCTTGGTTGCTGGCTGTGATATACCGTCAACGCAGCAGTTGTTGTCCACGCCTTTCAGCTAAGGTTTCTGCACTGTGCTTCTACACGTATCAGTTGGAAATGTACATGTTCATGTTTTCAATAACTGCCTTTTTTTTCAGGCTGGTGTATAACGATTACAGACACACACACACACACACACACACACACACACACACACACACACACACACACACACACACACACACACACACACACACACACACACACACACGCACACACACCACCACACACACACACACACACACACACACACACACACACACACACACACACACACACACACACACACACACACACACACGCGCGCGCGCGCGCAAAACGCACATACATACACACACGCGCACGCACGCACATAGACACACAGACACGCTAGCACGCAGGCAGACTGGGTATAACGATTTCACACACACACCACACACACACACACACACACACACACACACACACACACACACACACACACACACACACACACACACACACACACACACACACACACACACACACACACACACACACACACACAAGCGGACAACACTGCTTTTTTCAATGTTTTGGGGGCAAACACAACAGTTATCTTTTAATGTGGCAAAATACTTCACTTCGTTTTCTGAGTAAAACAGCCAAAATTTACATCATGTGGTTCTGTCGGTACGTGCCAGTTTGCCGCGTGCCAGATTGCCGACTTTTGAGCACTCTCTCAGCCCTTCGGGCTTACGTTTCTTCAGCCTTCGGCATCAACCCCATAGCTTCGCTACGGCCTTTATTTTGATGAGATCATCGATCAGACGGGAGTAGACTGGGACACAGCTTCATCGAGTGATAATTTTCGTTAGTTTCCTCCTCCTTACAAACCTCCTCGTTTTAAAAGCGCGGCGGCGTCGGGTGTTCGGCAATCTGGCACGCGGCAAACTGGCATGTCCCCGTTCTGTCAGTCTGATATTCTGGATATCAACCTTTGTCCATCAGCCTGCGTACGTTTCTGTCTGTGTGTCTGTCTCTGTGTCTTTCTGTCTGTCTGTCTGTCTGTATGTCTGTCTGTCTGTCTGTCTGTCTGCATGCCTATGGATATGATGAGAAGAAGACTGACATCGACAAACATTTAAAGAACACAATTTGTTTCTCATTCCGTCACATATTGATTAGAAACACGCTTATCCAAACAGTCAACAGTAAGCAGATCGGCTATAATGATTTGGACTCTAACAATAAAGCATAGACCCATAACATGAAATCAACATCTTAAAAGGTACGTTTAGTTTCAGTTTGACAATCAACGTGACAGAAATCAATTTGTTATTTTTACTGTTCAATCTTCGTGTCTTCATTTGAAATTGTTTGTCCCAAACGTCTCTTTCCTCATCGTCTTTCTCGTCGTTCCTTCGTTGCGTGCCCTCTCACTGGACGTGGATGTCAGCGGTGATCTTTTTTCTTGTCCAGAGTAAACCGTGGACCGCAGGTTCTCCATCTCGGCCCCCCCGTTGTAGACCCGTACCTCGTAGTCACCGTGGAAGCCCCGCACAGTGAGGCGGTCACCGACGCGGCCAGGTCACGTGTTTCTCTCGCATCCATTGGTTCTCCAGCAGGTCCATGACCCGCAGGCCCGCCGCGGTGGGTGAGTGACAGAAAGAAGAATGGGGATGGGAACAGGCGTCTGTTGAAAAAATTTTGTTTCTCCTTTTTTCCTCACAAAAAGAAAGAAATGAAGCAACAGAAATCCCCAAAAAATTCCTACCAAAAACAAATTCATAAAGTACTTTCAAAAAATCTTGTTCCTCTATTACGACCCCCAAACAACGTGTTCGCTGATCACTTGGGGGAGCAGTACAACACTTGCTCAAGGGGCAGTCTAACAGCAGCATCACTTACAGCGAGATGCGAAGCATAATCCGGACTATCACAACGCCCAGGACAAGACACTCGGGATGATTATCTTGTTGTCCAAGAGAGCAACAAAGGGGTCGTTGGTGAGGCTCCGCACCGGCCACAACCGACGTAACAAACAGTCACTTGCCCCGAAACTCAAGTGGCGCCTTCTCCAGTCTGTCCTTGTGGGCAGGAAGAAAGTTAGCGGGGGCATGTGCTCCAAAAATGCCCGTTACAGAACAGCCAAGGAGAGAGGTGCGGCCAACAGAGACAGCTCTGATGCCCGAACTCTATGGCATCCCCAAGAGCTGGAGAAAACGGCATTATTCATCTCAAGGGCCGGGCTGACCGTGTAGACCAAAGCGTCGCAAAGAAGAAGAAAAAGAAGAAGACGACCGCGAAGAACGCATTGGGTTTTTGCCACACAAGATGTTGAAGATGGTAAGATGGCTCTGCCTGCTAGAGCGAAAACCCCTTCTTTATTTCTCTTCTCTTTTTTTTTGTTTTGGTAATGCTTCCTTCTTTTCTTGCCTGAAAGCAGACTTTCGTAGGTAAAACCGTTGTCTGACGGTGTAGTAACACAATTTCGTTCTCTTGCTAGAAATGTGACTTTGAAGCAACGTCTTTGAAGCCGCACCCCTAGAAACAGCCAAGGCTTCAGTGACGGCCCCAGTTTCCTGTACCCTCATGGAGTTTCTGTCTAGTCTGGCTAGGCTACGTCAAGCTGGGCTAGGCTTGGCTAGGCTAGGCTAGTCTAGACTAGGCTACGTTTGGTTAGGTATAGCTAGGCTTAACTAGACTTGGCTAGCTTTGGCTAGATCTAGCTAGGCTTTGCTTGGTTCATTGAGCCTGCCCAAAACACTGAATAAAGATTTTTGATCTGCATAGAAACCAATAGGCTTCAATGGTCCCCCCCCCCCCCCCCCTCTCTTCATGTCAATTGCTCTGAGGACGATTGATTTTATGACTCACCCCCCCCCCACCCCCTTTCCCGCCCCCCACCCTCCTGCCCTCTGGTGGTGATGCCTCGTGTCCCTCAGATTGTTTTTTTAAAGAAGAAATAGCGAGACCGCACAAGGTGATAAAATCTATGTTTTAAACAAAGAGGCCACTTCATCACAGTAAAGGGCGCCCGCCTCACAAACCCCTATTAAGCTGAAAACCAGTATTAAGCTGTAGCCGAATAGCCGTAGCAAAAAATAATAACAGTAGAAACCACTGAACAAAATTTACTTTAAAAGCGAGACTCCGCAATAAGAAAGACTAACAATAGTACCCTAAACACCTGTACGAATTGATGGGAGACAAAAGAAACCTCCACATTGTTACAGAGAGCGTGATAAAGAGGATGAATATGGAAATAACTGACATCTTGTGCGTGTTCTATATTTCACCCTCTTCCTCACCACACACACCGCATTCTGCCCAGACAGGGGCATTTGTTTACTAAAATACTATCTTGATTTTTTCCTCCCAATACAAAGACACCCACTACCAAGCTACATACATACTATTAAGTTTTCACAGACCCAGCCCTAACCCCCCCAGTTAATAGGTTCCGATACAATGCTTCGCAGACCCCCACACAAACCGATTTTTTTTTTGGCTCGGCCGGGCAGTGTGGCCTAAATCCACTCCACACTGTGCTCACAGGTGATCCTATAAGTGTTGGCCTAGTCAGGTTCTGTTAAACGTTCTGTTGGCCCGGCTGAAAGGTTTTGCAGGGGGAAAGGGTGGGGCGAGGGGGGAGGTGGTACTTTCAGCACGAATAGAAATAGACTACCCGGTGACTCCCTGAAACCTGCCGACCAGCCCACTACGAACGTCACCCTCTTACAGGATCCAGCTCCCTCGGCGAACCCCTCGGTGCATGGACTCAAGTTGAGTGTTAAATCTTGTGTGGAGTGGGTGTGGGGCTGGCGTGCGTGTGCGTGGGTTTAAAGCCGGTCACTGATTCGTTTTGTTGGTTTTGTTGTTGTTTTTTTGTTTTGTTTTGTTTTGCTTAACTCTAGTTGAGTAGGTCCCGTTGGATGTAGCATTGTTTCTAATACTGTCTTTTTTCTGTCATTCTGCTGAATGTCCTGGTAGTGGTTTAGTGGGTTAGGTTGGGACAGTAGCGGGATCCCGGGATATTGGGGGGTTTTTTTGTGGTCTATTCAATTTACTTTGTCCCCTAAGTCAGTTAGTGCTAAAATAGTGCCTTTCTCTTCTATGCCCTATTTTTTTTCCCTTTCTTTTCCTCTCTCGGCTATCTTTTCTCTTCTTTGTTATGACCTATACCCCATCTGGAGTGCTAGTGCGAGTGAATGATTGTAATGTGAATAAATATATTGTCTAAACCTCTTCCTCTTGTGGTCTGGTGATGTGAGGGATTGAGTGATCGCTCCGTTTCTGCCACTGCACATTCCCTGTATAAGAACCCCCCCTGTCAGGTGTACTCACACGTGACATAATAATAATAATAATAACAATGATACTTATATAGCGCCTATTCTCGGCTAGAGGCCAAGATCTAAGCGCTTTACAACCAACACTCGTTTACACAACGGGCTGCCTACCTGGGTAGTGCCGAATGAAGAGCTGCCAGCTGGCGCTTCATTCAGTCGTTTCCCGTGTCATCCAGTCAGTATCGCTCAACATCGATCACTCATATTCTTTACTTCCTTCATTCTTTCCATTTCTCACGCAGGGCGCATGGTATGTGTAACATGTCATCCATACCAACGGCCAAACTGGCCTACTCTTCCGAAAGTTGGTGATGGGATTTTACGTGTGTGCAAGATGTTATGCATGCGTTCACACACGAAACCTCGGTTTATAGTCTCATTCGAAGGACTGTAAAGGTCCACCGACCTCAAGAAAATGTCAAACATCAGTAAAATAATTAGGCATCACTTCTTTACGCGTGCGTGCGTGCGTGCGTGTGTGTTAATGAATGGGTAGCAGCCTTCACTTAGACAGTCCTGTCAGTTGCACGTGCATCAGGGAGCCAAAAAACAAACATTTTCGAAAATAGGAAATAGTTCGTGTCAATTTTTCAGCCTTTGATTGTCAAATTTAGTCGAAGGCGGACCTCACAGGGTTTCCGACAGCTGTCAGAACACTATGGTAAAAAGGCCTGTTCTCAAAGGAACAAAAGGAAGACAACTGTCTACGTCATGGACACTGTTCGTGCCATGATGGCTGTATCAATGATATTCTTACAGCAGATAAAACCACATATTGTTCATCTTATTCACAACAACCAGCTTACTACACGAGTTATTCGCAGCCACCACCACCAAACAATTGAATGAAAATACGTTAAAAAAATGGTTTAAGGGCGAACATTCATTGGAGAATGAACAACTAGTTTTCGTAAGGTGCTCAGTGCGCGCACTCTCACTACCTTGTCATCAAATCATAATTTTGGAGAAAAAAAAATGTAAACGATAGCGGGAGAAAAAAGAAGACAAGAGGCCAACAGACGAACATGTCTTACTGGTCGCTTTCGACTGTGTGTTCTTTCTGTCGAACGTTAATGATTTTATGGCCAAACTTGAATGTGATTTCAGCCGTGTTTAACGGTCTCATGTCCCCTGAGTAACAAGTGACATGAAAAGTGAAAAGAATTTTTGGAACCGAGGCAGATGAATGGGCCACAACAGGAAAAAATGTCCCACAATAACGAAAGATTGAAGCAAAGACAGTGACATAAAAGATTAAATTTCTCTATTTCCCGACAGGTGGAGATACAATTTACGGAAAGTCTCCCGACGTTCCCACGGAGCAAAAAAAAATAAAATAAATAAAAATAAAAACACACACTCACACCCCGAGGAATCCAAAAATAATTCCATCTTTAATTCAAATATACAACCAATAAGACAACTCTTTCCCCCCCGAGGCAAATTAATTAAAAAAAATCACCTTTTCTCTTTTTTTTCGAGCAGATTTTTTGTTTATCTTCGAGGCTGATTCGGTGCACAATTAAACCATCAGTGGAAGCGAGTAAGAGCGCGGATCGCCGCCAAGGTCGCCAGTCCTCTGAATTTTGACCCGAATCCATCTTTCATCGGTGGACATTTTCAGAACTATCCTGTATACTCATATCAACATGGTCAGACCTAACCACGGAGCTATAAATTTTATCTAAGTCTGTGGACCTAACTCGGTTCTTTGGCATCGCTACAGCTGGTGACAGCTGCAGATTTCTGGCTCAGTGTTGCCCTGTGCACTGACTGAATACCCCCCCCCCCCCCCCCCCCGCACCAAATATTACAAGGTATCGGCAGTTCTTACTGCTGCATTGAGTCGCTTGAGTCAAAGCGTGAGGCGGAAAAGCAGAAGAAACAAATTGTGTGCGCATGCAGCCAACAAGCCCAGGGGCCGTTGCATGTACAGACTTAGCGGACTCTAAGTTTGCTTAAAGTTAAGGATTTGCTTAGCGTGAGGAATCCCTGTTGCATGGGCTTGCTTAGCAGCAAAGGATGCTTAAACATCTTGCTTAAAGTTAGGACAGCTCCCCCCCCCCCCCCCCACGCGCAAGTGCGAACTTAGCTAGGACAGAGCATACCGCAGTAAATAAAAAATGGCGGACCGCGTTGTGTATCCATGGCTTCTGTTGCGCCGAAATTTGAGGCGAGAGAGAATTTTCAGGGATCGGACGAAACCCTTTTGATGTGTATGACGACGTAGAATTGTACTCAAGATTCAGATTTCGACGGGCAGACATTTTAGACCTGTGTGATGTGATTGAGGATGACATTGATCACCCGTTTCAACGGCGAGGCTCGCTGACTCCGCTCTTGCAGCTACTGATCGCACTGCGTTTTTATGCCAGTGGTGTTTTCAGGAAGTCATTGGGGATTGTTTGGTGTCGACAAAAGCACAGTGTGTCGAGTAATAGACAGAGTTTCTCGAGCATTCGCAAACAGGCTGGATGAGTATGTTCGCATGCCAACGGTGGAGACGGCCAACAGAACTATGGAGCAATTTTTCCGGATGGCAAATTTTCCTAAATGTCATTGGGTGCATTGGCTGCACCCATTTCGGATTGTTGCACCCAAGGAAAATGAACAAGTGTATGTAGATAGACGAGGGAATCACTCCTTGAATATCCAGTTACTTTGTGATGCTGATATGATAATCAGGAATTGTGTCGTGATGTGGCCGGGTCAGTTCATGACTCGTGAATTCTCAAGGACAGTCAGGTGTTTCGGGTATTTCAAAGAATACCTCGTCCACTGCCGGGAATTATACTCTGAGATAGTGGATACCCACTAAAGGAATGGCTGATGACGCCCTACCTCAACCCTGAGGGCAGAGCTCAGCAAAGATTCAATGCTGCTCACACATCGACAAGGAGCACAATTGAGAGGACATATGGTGTTCTGAAGAAGAGATGGCATTGTCTTCAGTCTCAGTTGAGGTGAGGATTTACTGTCTTTAGTTTTGTGAGTGTGAGTGTGTGTGTGTGTGTGGTGTGTGTGTGTGTGTGTGTGTGTGTGTGGTGTGTGTGTGTGGTGTGTGTGTGTGTGTGTGTGTGTGTGTGTGTGTTGTGTGTGTGTGTGTGTGTGTGTGTGTGTGTACACGTATGTAATCATGCAGTCATCAAATAAAGCAAAAAAGAATTCAACTGTTTGCGTGTGTGTGTGTGTGTGTGTGTGTGTGTGTGTGTGTGTGTGTGTGTGTGTGTGTGTGTGTGTGTGTGTGTGTGTGTGTGTGTGTGTGTGTGTGTGTGTGTGTGTGTGTGTGTGTGTGTGTGTGTGTGTGTGTGTGTGTGTGTGTGCGAATGCACACATGCACATGTCATTGTGCAATCAGTTTTTCAAATTGATTTTTAAGTGTGCATGCGAGAGTGTGTGTGTGTGTGTGTGTGTGTGTGTGTGTGTGTGTGTGTGTGTGTGTGTGTGTGTGTGTGTGTGTGTGTGTGTGTGTGTGTGTGTGTGTGTGTGTGTGTGTGTATTCACAGGGTGTAATCTTGATTTGATTAGTGTGTATGTCTGTGTGTGTGTGTTTATGTGGACAGTGTGACCTACAGAACATTGTACACTTGTATGTAACATTTATATGTTACACTATTCTTCTGATACACTGTTCTTCTGACGAAAGGTCAGATGACACTGTGCTGTTTCTGTGCTGCTACATGCTATGCTGACAATGTATGGTGAAATGGAATTATATATATATAATACATTTTGTCACCTGATCCTTTTGTCCCCCAAATCGGGCCCGGGTTGCCCTTTTTGTGAAAGAAACCCTTTTTCCAAAATTTTGACAATTAAAACCAGCCACCATGGTGTGCTTTACCCATTGGGCCGTTTAGGGGTTTGGATTTTGTGCCCCCTTTAGGGGAAAAATTTAGATCTACTGACGAAATTGAAGAGTTGGTGTGCCCACGGCTCAATAAGGGGTCAAATAAAAGGGGATGGCATCAAAATTTTGTAATTAATTTTTCCCCTCAACCCCTCAAAAAAAGTTTTTTTACCTTTACATTTTGCAAAAAAATTGTTTTGGGCCAAAGGGGGCAAAAAAGGTTTTGCCCCCTTTGGGTATTTGATTTTTAAAAAAGCTTATGGTGCAGCTCTGCCCACATATACTGTTTTTTTTAATATAAGTATATATATATATATAAAATATTAAAATATATAAGAGAGAGAGGGGGAGGAAGGGAGAGAGAGAGAGGGAGGGGAAAAGGAGAGAGAAGAGAGAGAGAGAGAGAATTAAATGAAATGCATTTATAAATCCCTTGTTAGGAAACCATTGAACCATGGATTCTCTTTAAACATCATTAAAAAAAACTGTTGCAGCAAAAGTAAAGGAGGGGATTTTACTTTTTTTAAAGAAATCCATTAAGGAAAAAATTTAAAGTGCTGCTTTGTCGGGAATATTTGGGTTTGAAAAAAAAGAACTTGAAAAAAAAATTTTTTAAAAAATTTTTATTCAGTATTTTTTAAATGAAAGCCTAAAAGAGGTAGGGCCCACCGGGAAACCACAGTGAAGAAAGGGAAAAACCTGAAAATTTTTTTAAAATAACGTTGGAAATTATTCTTGTCTGTCGGGCTGAATTTGTTTTAAAATTTAAAATTTTTAAGGGTTCCCGTTATTCAGTAATTTTTTTTGGTTGTTTTCCTGTGCCCCCCCCAAAAACTTAAACGTGGTCCGGGAACCTTTTGATTTAAAAATATTTTGGTCGATGAAGTAGCATTGGTTTCCCCAAACATAATCTTAAAAGAAATCCCAAATTTTCAATTTTTTTTTTGTTGAAACTCTATAGATTTGGTAAAAAAAAAATTTCCCTGGTGTAAAAAACCCGTTTCTTTGTTGATCTTTTTTGGGTGATGTTCCCCATCGTTTGCTTTCGTCTTTTTGATGTTTTTTTTAAACCCCCCCAAAAACCCCCTCCCTTTTTTCCCGTGCCAACAACTGTTATTCCTAAAAAACAAGTCCTTTTTTGTAAAAAAACCTGGGGTTTACCTGGGTTTTTTCCCTTTGAAAAACATTTTTGTTTGGGTAAATTTGATAAATCTGCTTTTGTGAACATCGTACATCGCACCCCCCATGTGATTTATGACAATGTTTTTTGGGGTTTTTTGCCCCTCCAGAATGAGCCTGCAAAACTTGCTACAAAAACATGTTCAATATACTATAATTTTGGCAAGGGACTTTTTGGACCCCCAAAACCCCAACCTGTTCGTGATTGCTCGAGCCGATTCGACTTGGGGACGAGGGGAGGTTCGTTGAACTCCCCAGGAGGGCCTGCAGTAAAAGGGCTTTTAAAAGGACTTTATGGAAAGTTTTTGTACATTTTTGCTCTTCTTTCTTTATTTTTTAAGTTGAAATTTCCATCATTTTGCAAGGGGGGAAAGAAAGGGAAAAAAGGCCTGATGGTTGTTATTAACAATGAAGATCCCCCGTACTTGTTTTTAGTCCCATTCTTTTTTCCCCCAAAAGTCCCAAGGGGGGTTTTGCTAAATTTTTTTTGGGTATGCAGATGTGCGGTATTTTTAAAAAAGAATTTTTGGATAAAAGGAAAAAAGGGAAATTTGAGGAAACCCAATAAATTGAATATTTAAAATTTTACTGAGGGAAAGGGCAAATCTTTTCAAAAAAAGTGGGAGACAAAAGCAATCTGCCCTGTGCTATGGAAAGTAAACTTTAAATTCTTTAAAATTTAAATTTTAAATTCAAACCCCGGCCCAACTTTATTGCCCATGGGAAATTTTTCATGTGCCCCCACATATTTACAAGTACAAAAAGACATTTCAAAAAGACATTAAAAACGTCCATAAAACCCTGTTTTTTTGGGTATAAATTTGTTTTAAAAAACAAAACACACCCCCCCCCCCCCCCAAACCATGGCCCCCCCCCCCCCCCCCCCCTTTCTTTACACCCTAAAAAAACCATTAAATCCATAAGACATAGGAACAAAAACATAGTTTTTAAAAACAATCTTTAAAAAACACAAACTCCCCCGAAACCAAAACCCCAAACACTTAAACACCCACACAAGCTTTCCCAACCCTAACATTCCCCCCCCACCCCATCATAGTCACATAAAAGCATAAATAGCATACTGCTTTTTTCATATCAAAATGAATTGCTCATGTCTGTGAGACAAGGGTCAAGGGGTCAAACACGGCTTTTTTGTTTAAATGTGGTTTTTCCCCCAATTTTATTATCTTTTAAAATATCACCTTTTTAGTTAATCATCGAGCCCGACATTTGAAACTGAAAACGATCAGATGTCTTCAAAACCCTTTTTTTTCCCCCCCTTCTGCCCCATTCTTTTTTCTGTAAAATCTGAGGGGGAAAAAATGAAGTTGAATTTTTAAAGTAATGCTCTAGTCTTAAACCGAATAATTTTTCAGTTTCGTGAGGTACCGAGGGGACAAAAAAAATTTTCTGCCCTTTAAAACTGGGGCCCCGGATTTCCCCAAAAAAAGGCCCTTGTTAATTTCAACCCCCAAAAATGTTCTTAAACGGTGATAAAAGACAAAACTGGGTTCCAAGTTAAAAACAAAACTTTTACTTTTAAATTTTAAGAAAACACACAGGGAAAAATGCATTAAAAATTTGGGTTTTAAAAAAAGAAATTCATATTTGTGTGTGTAAAAGAGAGAGAGGGAAAGGGAAAAGGGGGTTTTAAACAAACCAAAAATGATATAAAGAATTAAAAAATTCTCTATTTTGTGTGTGTGAGGGGAAAGAAAGAAAAAGAGAGAGGGGGGGAGGGGAAGGGGAAAAGGGGGGTCCGGGGGGGGGAGACCACAGATTTAAAAAATGACTTAGAGCACATCTATTCGCTTTTCGTCTCACCTCCTCCCCCCTTTGGGGAACAGGGGCATTTCCCAAAGGGGTATTTTGTCCTCACCGGGTTTTTTGCAAACCCCCGAATTTACTTTGGGCTTTTAAATGTTTTCTCAATTTAAGTGCCTGAAAATAAAAAAAATTTAAACTCTTCATCATTTTAAATTTGGGCCTTTTTTTATTTTTAAAAAAAAAAAAAACCCCCTTTTTTTTTCTTGTAAATTCTCTTTTTGATTGTTTAAATTTTTCCTTTTCGAAATTGTAAAATTTTCTGCCCTTTTAACGGGACTCTGGGGGTTTCTTCCCCACCAGTTCCCCCCAGTTTTTTTGTCTTTTTTTAAATTTTTTTGCTTCCTTCCAGAACTTTCCAGTTTCCCCGTTTTCCTTTTTTTAGATTTGCAAGTTGTTTGTGGGGCCTTTCACGGGGCGTTTTTCTTTTTCAAGGGGGGTTCAGACTTTTTATGGGGGCTCCCCTTGGGGTGCATCCCTTTACCTGTGTACCCCTGAAAGGGCCTGCTGAGCATGCGACTTTCCCTTTTGGGCAGGGACCCCCCGAAGCCACGTCCCGTGTTGAACTTGAAATGTTTTACGGAAAAGTTTTTTAAAATGAAAGAAAAAAAAATTTGGGGATCAATCTTTGTTTCTGAAAATATGCTTTTAAGAAGTACAAAACGTTTTTGTATTGTCATTTGGTTTACTTTTTTTTGTTGATTTGGTTTGGCCCCGGTCCCCCCCTAAAATGATGCACTAAATTTTTTTCTGTTGTCAAAATGAATCAAAATTCCCATAAAAAGTGAATTTGAACCTTTTTGTCTGTTTTGCACATTCCCCCCTTTTGGGTGTGGTGCAAACAAATTTGGGGGCAGCATGCCTATTGTAACTTTTTTTTTAAAATTTTTAAAAATTTTTTTTCTTTTTACCCCTATTTTTTTAAAAAAAAAAAAATCCTTTTAAAATTTTCCCCCCCATAAAAAATTTAATTTAAAACAAAAAATCCCCTTTCCCTTTTCCCCCCCTTTTAAATTATAATATAAAACCAAACCCCCATTTAAACAAATTTCCCAAAAAAAAAAAATTAAAATTTTAAAATCCCCCCACTACCAAATTAAACAAAAATTTTTTTAAAAAACCCAAAATTCCCCAAAAAACTTAATTTCAAACCCACCCTTCTTAAACCCTTTTAAAACCCCTTTTTCCCCCCCCCCAAAAAATATTTTTAATTTTCCCCCCTAAAATTTTTCCCCATACAAACCTTTCCCCAAATTTAAAAATTTAAAAAAACCCAAACTTCCCCAAAATTTTTTCCCCCTAAAATAAAAAACCAAACCAAAACCCAAAAAATTTTTTTTAAAAAAAAAACAATTTTTATTTTTTAAAATCCCCAAAAAAAAAAAAGGAAAAACCCCCCAAAACCCCCCCTTTTTTTTTTTTATTCCCCCCCTTCACTGGGTTTTCTTTTTTTGGGGGGGCCTTATTGGATTCCTTTGTGGAAACCCGGTGGAAAGGAAACCCCCAGATTTGGCTTGGGGGTTCCATTTTGTGCCCTAGTGGGAAGGGCAATCACTTGTTTCCAAGTTTTTTTTCCCAAATTTTCCAACCTTAAACCCTCCCCCCTTTTTTTTTTTTAGGAAATTGGCCAGGGTTTCCCTTTGACGGAAGGGTTTTACTTCAATTTTTTCCCAATTTAATTTTTCCCATTTTTTAAACCCTTAATATTTTATTTTTTTTTTTATTTTAATTTTAATATATATAATAAGGAAAATTGTTAAAAAATTGCAGGGTTTTTTTCCCTTTTTAATTGTTTGGCAAAATTTTTTTTTAAAAAAATAATTTTTTTTCCCCCCAAAATTTTTAAAATTATATTTTATTTTTAACTGGCCCCAAAAAGGTATTGGGGGAAAAAACAAAATGCAGGAAAATTTTTCCGAATTTTAAAATAAAGATTCAAAATTTCCCCCAGAGGGTAAACCCGTAGACAACCCCTTTTGGGGTTCCCTTTAAAATTAAACAACAAAATTTGTCCCTTTCCCAAAGGCCCCTTTTTTTATTTTTTCAGGTAAAGGGTTTTTACTGATTAGAAAATACCCATAGTTCATGAAAATTGGGTAAATTCCAAAATTCTGAAACCCCCCCCCCCCCCCCAAATTTTGGGGTTCTTCAAATGGTTCCCCCCTTTGCCTGGGCACCCTTTTTTTTTAACCCAAATTTCCCGTTTTGCCCCTTAATAAACCCAAACATTAAAATTTTCCCCTGGGTCAACCGGGCCTAACAGTAAAATAGCAATATTGCAGGAACCAAACCGCATGAAAGGTAGGGGAAAAAAATTGGGTGAAATGATAAATTTAATCAAAATTGCTTTTGCATTTTATAAAAACCCTTTAATTATTTTTCAGAAACACCCAATAGCCCCCTAAAATTTTTCAAATTTTTTTAAAATTTTTCTTACCCCCCCCCCATTAGTGTAAAATAAAAGATTCAATTCTACAGATTTCCCATTTCTTTATTAGAGCATTCTTATTTCCCTTTCCCTTTTTGGGAAAAATCTTGGGGCAAATTTGTCCTTTGTATTTAAAATAAAACCAAAATTCTTATGTTTTTTTGGGTTTTTTTTTTTTTTTTCTCATTTTTTTCTCTTATCGTTGTAAGTTTGTACTCGCTCCCAAAAACTAAAAAAAAAAATACTGCAAAACACACATACTGTACACTGTTTTTGATCTAACATGTTCTTACAGAAATTTTTGCCTTTAAAACAAATAATGAAAGAACAATCAACCCGGAAACCCCCGTATTTTTTTTTTTAACAATCCCTTTTTTTTTTTTAAGACCGTAAATAAACAGACATTTTCTCATAACAAAATATATTGGGGCTTGTTTCCCAAAAATGCTGGGAACAAGGTTTTCGACAGGGCTGTAACTTAACAACCCGGTTTTAAATTTCCCGTTAAAGTACCTATTCTAAAATGGTTAATGTGGCTGATTTTCAAACTATTTTTTATTTCATAAATGACTGTTGCATTTTGAGATACAAAGTGTCGTTTTGCAAAAGAAAGGGGTTTGCCAAAAAATGTTTGAACCCGAAAAATTTTTTCTCCCGTGAATGAGTGTAACAATTTTTCCAGTTTTCACCCCTGTACTACAATTCCAAAAATTTGCCCCTCCCACCCCATAACCCCCCCCCCCCCCCTGTTCCCCCACATTTAGTTCTTTCCCCCAAAATCTACATCATCTTCTTTTTTTCCCAAAAAAAAACCGTTTTCTTCGCAATTTTGTAGTACCAAATTTTTTGTACTGTTTAAAACAATACTTTTAAGTGAAAATTTTTGTATAGGGAAGTTGGGGACCCCAACCCCCCCCCCAATCTTCCCCCCCCCTCAAGGGAAACCCTCTCATTTTTTTTGGCCCTTTGGGCCCGACAGAAACCCCCAACTTTAATGACAGTGTCCGAATGCATAAAGCAAGTATTAACTCCCTTTTTTCAGTGTCTAACTCTTTTTATTAGGAAAAGAAGGATTTGAATTTAAAAAAAAACTATTTTTTTCAAAATGTGCATTAAAAAAATCACTAAGGTGCAGTTTTTCACTGCTTGATTAAAAAATCCAAGGGGCCCTGTCCAAGTATGCTTGGGTTTTAAATGGTTCCCTTCAGCAGCATTTTGGTACCCCTTCCACCGTGATTCCCCCACCCCTGAAAAAACAAAAAAATTATGTCATAAAGGTTTTTTTTCCCAAATCAAGGGGTTCAGTTTTTTAAAGCTGTACACAAATCAAAGGCGTGAAAATCCTGAACCAAATGGGTTTTTTAAATTGATGTATACAAATAAATTTTGCAGGGGGGGAAAAATCTGATGAAAGTATTATTTCATGGGGGGGGGCCCCCCTAGGAGGCTCTAAAATTTCAGTATCTCTACTAATTTTTGGGTGTTTTTCAAAAACTCTATACTTCTAATTCCCTTTCCCGGAAAAGGGATGAATAGTCTGACTCCCCATGGGAAAAAATATTTAGGCTTAAACAGCATGTATGTAAATAACACAGTTGAACAAATATCAGTTAATTTAAATCAAAATCAATGTCAACTTCAACCTTCACAACAAAACAATGCCTAAAATACAGTAAAAACTTCAAGTGATGTTGGTAATTTACTGAACCAAGCTGATCTACTATTCAACTTTAGCATATTTGGAGGCCTGTGCACGTTTCTGTGCAGGAATTTGGATTATGGTCTGCTTCAATCAAATTATGATGCCAACCTTGTCACTGCCTATGTATGTATCCACTTATTTTTTTTGTTTCATAACATACACTATATAACATATCACACAATAATGACTATTGTACAACAATCCAAGTCTGACAAAAATGATCAACGAATTTAACAAGACCATCAGATGATGATAAAGTATCTGGCATAAGTATAAAGCTAAAGATCTATAAGAAATAGTATTTATCCGGCTGTGACTCAACACACAGTTTTGGTTACACAATGCATGCATGAATTGAATGTACACTCCCGAATGCATAAACACAGTGCCACACACACGCATAACAAATGTCAAAAGTAACTTGATGCTTACCTCACCCCCACCCCCACCACTTCCATTACACACAAAAAATGATAGAAACAAAACGTTTAACAAAACCAATTTAAATACTGCTTGCTCAGAAATTGATACAAAGTGTACAGTGTTACTCAACATTCTTACCTGGTAAATCTAGTGGTACTCCAGAAATGACGCAGTTGTCCACGCCAATGATGGACAAGACTGCGTCAACCCACCAGGGTGTATCCTCCATTGGGCCACCTCCAGTAGGAATATTTTTTGTTTGTTTACGAAATGGATGGTCTTCCGCGCAGTTCCGACCATTTCTTTCGGCATTGTTTCACGGTGCGTGAACAGTTGCCGCGAGCATTCACGGCCTCGGTGATCAGACGCCCACAGCCTATCTTTTCTTTTTGCAGTGACAGTTGCACTGAACTTGTCAAACAGAACGTCTGACACTTCTGACACTTTTTCTACTAGCGTTTTAATTCCGCTGCAGGAAATTTGATGTTCTAACCGTTTTTTCCCCGTCGTTGTTCGCCATCGTTTTGTTGATTCTCATTGGGGAAAAGTTACTTTCCATTTTCTTTTGGTGACGATACACAAACTGTGTACGATGACGGAGCCACAAAAATAACCATCCTGACCCACATCTTATTAAAAGTCCGCGACAAGACGGTATTGCAACCGTTGACAAAATGCGCAAAGGAAATCTTACAAATTTTGTTTTGGCTCTAAGCAAACTTTGCGAAGTCAATTTTTAAGATGTTATGAAACCCCCCCCGGGTCTGTGAGGGGTTTGACTGACACCCTAAATTCGGAGATAAGGGCCGAAAGGGTTTTGCTCGCGCTCTGCACGAGTTTCTACTGGCGGGGAGAAAGCGAACCAACATTGCTTTGCTGTGTGTATCGCCCCTATAGCTGCCCAAATTTTTTTACACAACGACTTCACACGGGTTTCCTTGATTCCCGATAAAACGGATTGTCTGTCCACAACCCCTGTGATATTTTCGCGAAGGAAATTTGGCTCAAGTACGGCCAGAAGATTCACCACCCTTTCCCTTGCCAAGGTGATCAAAGCGCTTGAATTCTTACACTACCAACCACGCACGCATTAGGCGTGCGCGCGCGCGCACGCACGCACCACCACACACACCACACACACACACACCCAAAACACACACACCACACACACACCCCACACACACACACCCCACACCCCCACACACACCCCACACCCCACACGCCGCGGCGCCCGAATGCATGCCCCATCGCGCGCACTCACAAAATTCAAAAGAAAACGTCCCCGTAAATACCCCTTTATGATTTTTTAACATACAATGTGGTTTGGGTAAAAATTTTTTAACGCCTGAAAGGGAAAAAAAAAAAAAAAAAAAAAAAAACAAGAACAGCGCTTGACGAAAAATTCTGCAACCCAAAGCGAGTGTGTGTGTGTGTGTGTGTGTGTTGTGTGGGGTTTTTGTTTTGTGTGTGTGGTGTGTGTTGTGTGTTTTGGGGGGTGTGTCTGTGTCTGTTCTGTAAAGAGAGAGAGAGAGAGAGAGGGGGAGAGAGAGAGAAGAGAGGAGGAAGGGGAGAGAGGGGGAAGAGAAAAGAAGAGAGGGGAAAAGAGGAATGGTTGAAAAAGCACACAAGAAAACTGCACGCAATTTACCACTTTAAAATCAATGGGAAGAAAAGAAAATGCACAGTGTAAAAACCGGGGCGCGCATGCAAAAAAGGGAAGAGATAGGAGAGAGAGAAAAGAGAAGAGAAGAGGGGAAGAGAGAGAGAGAGAGAGAAAAGAGGAGAGAAGAGAGAGAGAGAAAAGAGCTGACATAGAGAAGGAGGGAGGGAAAAGGGGTGGGGGGATACTGATTGAAAATACATACATAAAAAAAGCAAGGGATACCTTTACACACAAAAATAAAACATGCAGAGGGGAGAGAGAGAGAGAGAGAGAGAGGGGAGAGAAAGAGAGAGAGAGAGAGAGAGGAGAGAGAGAGAAGAGAGAAAAGAGGAAAGAGGGGGGGGAGAGGGGAGGTGGGGGGGGGGAAACTTTTAATAATACTTATGAAAAACTTGACATCACAGATGCTTTGTCATAAAAAATCAATAAAACAGTCAAAAGAGAAAAGGGGTTTAAACTGAAAATGGTTGCACCCAAAAAATCTTTCTCCTCTCACCCCCCCCCCTTTCCCCCTCCTCCTCTCTCTCTCTTCTCTCTCCCCTCTTTTCCTTTTCCCTCCCCTCTCTCTCTCTCCTCTCTCTCCCTCTTCCAACCACACACACACACACACAACACACAACACACACACACACACCTCTCTCTCTCTCTCTTCTCTCCTCTCCTCTCTCTCTCTCTTTTTAACCACACACACCACACACAACACACACACACACACACCAAAAACCACACACCCACACACTCTCTCCCCCTCTCTCTCTCTTCCCACACCAACCACACACCACACACACACACACACCCCAACACCACACACCACACACACAAAACACCACACACACCACCAACACACACACAAAAAAATTACATAAAAAAGGACCGGCATCGAGTCTGCGGGAAGAGAGAGGAGGAGAGGAGAGAGAGAGAAGAGAGAGAAGAAGAGAGAGAGAGAGAGAGAGAGAGAAGAGAGAGAGGAAAGAGAGAGAGAGTGAAGAAAAGAGGGAGAGAAAAACAAAAAGAAAAAACCCCAAACCACAACCCACAAACAAAACAAACCACACCACACCACACCACACCACACACACACCCACACACACACACACACACACACACACCCACCCCAAAACACACACACCCCCACCCCACACACAACCACAACACACACACACACACACACACACACACACACACACACACACACACACACAACCACCCCCAACCCACACCCACAACCAAAAAACTAAAACCGGCACACGGCATACAGACTGGGGGGGTCGGGGAAGGGAGGGAGGGAGAGAGAGAGAACAGAGAGAAGAGAGAGAGAGAGAGAGAGAGAGAGAGAGAGAGAGAGAGAAAGAGAGAGAGAGAGAGAGAGAGAGAGAGAGAGAGAGAGAGAAGAGAAGCTGTTAAAACTGACGTGCTGCATATTTAACAAACAAAACGTCACACACACACACACCACCCCAAACACAACCAAAACCCACCACACACCAACCACAAAACACCACACAAACTCACACACCACACACACACAAAACCCACACAAACACACACACACACACCACACACACACACAACAAAACCCCAACACACAAACCACACACACCACGCACGCCCCCGAGCACACACACAAACACACCATGTGTACTCACATTAAAGCCTGGTTCGTATCAATACCCATTCTCATCACATAACTGTTCACTGTCATTTTAACACACAAAAAAATTTTTTTTTCTTGTCGCACATGTCTCGTGGTGTGTCAATCTCAGATCACGGTTTGGGTTTTACAAAAGAGTGTACACTGCAGGGCTTTTGTTGTCCCCTTCCTCTCTCAAACCGCCCCCACCCCCCCCCCCGTCCCCCCCCCACACTTTAACAAAGTACACTTTGCCCGTTTTTAAAAAACAAAACTAAAACAAAAACAAAGTTGATGTTCATTTTTTACTCTCACTTCATTTAATAATTTTAAACCTAATTTTTTAATATATGCTAATTTGGGAAAAAAAAAGGTAAATATTTCGGCTTTAAACCCCCTTTACAAAGCAATTCAACTTGTATCAGTAAAAAGTCAACTTGAAATAACATTATAATGCCTTACGTTCTATAGGATGATTATTACCAATTATTTTTTGTCAATTTTGGGGTAGTTTTTATGTATTTTTTCTTTCAAAAATCTACGTAATGAATTTTATACCTTCTTTCCTCGCCTGAAAAGGGTGATCTCAAAAAATCTGCCGGGGAAAAATAAAATTAGAATTTTGTTCTTACAAAAAATAAAGATCTTAGGAAAGAATGTACAAATGACAATTCAAAACGTTTCCCCCCCGTAATCAGTGCTGTGTTTTTTTTTCACGTGGTGGATATCAGTCCATAAAAATGTGGGGCCACCCGTGTCAGATGCCTGTGAGCAGGCCTTTTTGGTTTTTGCTGTTTTTTTTTCAAGCCCCAGACCTTCTCAAACAGTGCATTTATTGTGGGGTGTTCCCCCTCGCCCCCTTTTCCCCCGCGTGCCACTTTCCCGTCCCCCAGTGTCTGATCCAGGGAACACAGTGATGTTCCAACAGATGTTGTTTTGGAATATGGGGAGTCTTGGGAAACTTTTTTTCTTAAAAGGCTGTACTGCTTAAGGATGTTTCAATATCTTCAATCTCTCATCCAGATGGCCCCTTTGATGCGATATGCGCCGATGAACTAAGAAGAGGGCATTCAGCCCGTGAACTTGTACAATGTTTCTGGGTGTATTTTGTATGGGCCAGCGATTTGGGCTTCCCTTTTTTTCTGCAACACTCTGACAGATGTTTTTTGTACCCGGGTTTTTTAGATCTTGTTCAAGGTTCCCAAAAAAGGCCCCCGGAAAGATAACCTGTGGGAAGATCTTGTTTGCCCGCAGAAAATCTTTAGATTTTCTGTGATTGGGCCCCGAACGAAATGCAAAGAAGTCCTGTAATTTCATTTTTCCCCTTCTTCCTTTTTTTTACGCTTTCTTCAAGTTCCCTTTTTGGGTTTTTCTTTGGGCCCTTTGGAAGGGTTGTCTCAAGTTTTTTTTTTTTCTTTTCCAAGGGTCTATGCTTTTTACATGCTGCTGAAACTGTACTGAGAAATACTCACAATTTTCAAGAGGATGTCATCAAGTGAAAACATAAGTCTTGCCGTTTTAAACAAGGCAATGGCATTAACTTCAAGCAGGGCATTGTGTTTTTTTTTACAAAACCCAGCAAGATGTGAAGGTAGGGGGGGTCACCCCGCTTCATTCTAGTCAAAAAAATGGTTTTTTGAGACATTTTTGAATGTTTGGTTTTGATTTTTTTTTTCCTGCCGTTATCTTCTGTAGTCCTCTTACTACTGACCCTTCTTGCTGATGTTTCCCCTTTATTGTTCTTCGGGGGGAGTGCATCGTGTCTTTGTTGTTGGCAGTACAGACCGGGTGGATCCCCCGTGCACCTGACAGTCCTAAATTTTAGTTAAAAAATCATAGTCTCCCAAAGAAAAAGGCGAGTTGTTTGCCCCTCCCTTCCATGCTTTTTTAAGTCTTCAATTTGCTCTTTGTAAGGGTCCCCAAAATCTTCTTAGGTTTTTTCAGGGGTGTCCTTACATTCAGCAATGGCATATGTGTGTTATGCTTTGAATTAGCGTTTACCAGGTTTGCTTTTGAAAATCTTTTAAATGATCCGCCTCCATGGTCACCCCCCCCAATCTTTATCCCGATTTTGTTTTTCGGGGGAAATCTCAACATGCCCCTGTTAATCGGCCTTATTTTCATAAGCATCCCGCAGTTTGGTGACAAATGTGGGACATCCTTAAAGCCTGAGAAGGGGTTGGAACCAGTTCCATAATCCCACGATCTCATTCCAACTCCACACTTTTCATGTACATTCTACTTCTGCACACTGTCTTTGACTTTTTTTTCCCCTTTCTTTCTGTTCACTGGCAAACTGTACCCCGAGCCTCCTGTAAACGTTTGTGCGTCTGTATTTTTTCAAAACTGAGGGCCCTTTTCCGCACGAAGGGCAGGACCTTTTTTTTCAGTTAAGATCTTTACCACATTTCGCTTCATTTAAAACCAGCTGTTTGGTACTTTGCTTGCCGTCTTTAGTTCTTGGGCCCCGCTGTTTGGCCGCATCGATTCAGTGTCCCTGAAACATTCAAACAATTTTGTTCTTTTTTTTTTTCGATTCTTTTCCCGGGGTGTTCGAGCTTCACTTGATGCTTTTCCCACGTTTTTGTAATTTTTTTTAGCACAAACGGCTGTCCACCTTTGGGATGTGACAGTCCTTTTATCAGGACTGTAAGCTAAGCGGGCCGTTTTTGGAATAAGCTTTTTCTGTGTTTGCAGGGGGCCTTCAGCGACTCAAAAGGCCGAGGATTCTTTTCTAACGGAGACAATCTTTGTCAATGCCATTGGGGAAAGGTCTCCCGATGGCCCCCCTTGAAAACTTTGGGGGGAGTTTATGTGGGACAATTTTAAAAAAAGGAAACTTGTTTTTTGACTGGAGTAATGCTTCATTGATGCGCTGGGGCGGGCCACTGATACAGTTTTAGGGGCTTTTGCCGGAGTTTATGTGGCTTCGAGGACGAAAATGAAATATCACTATCAAAATCAGAGTTTGATTTTGGGACTTTCGTTTTGCTGGTTGGAAACTTTTGAGAAAGGCAATTTCTTATCTTTTTTTTCTCTTCCTCCCACCTTTACTCTGCTGTGAAAAATGAGTGCTACGCACACTGAGAAATAAAAACTGGGGGCAAAAGGTGCCATAATTTAGGCTTTTTTTAAATTCGCCCCAATGACGGGTCTTTTTCGTAGTTTAAAGTTTCGGTTTTTCAGATTTTTAAAAATGTTTGCACAAAACACACAAACTATTTTTTAATGACTTCCTCCCCATCTTCCCAAAAATTCCCCTTAAAATTTCGTTTTTTTCAAAGCAACACTCAAAAACGTTACTACTGATTTTTTTTTATCTTCTTTGATCTCTTTGACCTTTTCCCACCCGTCTACACAAGACCCTTTAAACGTTCCAAAAAAGTTCAGTGAGAGAGTGACCGTTTTGTTCCCAAAACCCTTTTGGCCATCCCTCCCCCCCCCTCCCCCTCTCTCTCTATCTATCTCCTCTCTCTCCCCCTCTCCTCCTTCTTTTCTCTCTCTCTCTCTCCCCCCTCTTCTCTCCCCTCTCTCTCCCCTTCTTCTTCTCTTCACCACGCCGCCGGGACGCACGCACCACGCACGCACGCAGCACGCACGCCGCACGCAAACCAACCGCACGCACCGCACCACACACAACACACACACAACACACACCACACACCACACACACACACACACACACAACACCACACACCACACAAACGACTCATGTATAAGCTCAAACCCTTGGTAAAAGTGGAACAATGTATAACAATCAAAGTTTTTTTGGAAAATGAGTGATTTAAAAAGAATAGAGCATAATATCTAGCACTGACCATTAGAAATGGGCTTCCACAGGATCAATTATCTCCGATTTTAATTTAATATTTTAACTGCAGATATAACAAAAGGATTTTTAAAAGATGTAATATTAGCACAATTCGCCGATGACTTATGTTTATGGATGAAGGTCACTATGAAAAGAAAGACTCCATTAAGATCTATTAATTACATAAAAATAAAATATCAACATGAAACTAAACAAAATCAACGACTTTTTACATGAAAATGGACTTTCACTTTCAGCAGAAAAACGAATTTAATGCTTTTTAACTCTGGATATGACCCTGAGAAACTTCCTCAATTTACTCTGAACGGGTCACTACTACAATACGCTAGTTCTGTCAAATTTCTAGGCGTTTATCTAACTCCAAAGCTTTCATGGAATCTACATATTGAATACATTTTAAATAAAGCGATGAAAAGTTTTAACTTTTTAAAAATCATAAGCAAACAAAAGTGGGGACAAGACAAAGATAGCTTAACATTACTATCTTCTGCGCTTGTGCGGTCAAGATTAATTTACGCCCAAGAAGTATTCTTTAGCGCTCACAACACTTACTCAATAAATTACAAAGTATAGACTGCAAATCGTATAAACTGGCACTTGGAGTTCCTATACATACATGTAACATGGGAACATACCATGAAATTGGAGTTTTGCCTCTCAATGAGTTTCGAAAAGCGTCTGCATCTAAATTTGTCTTAAAAAACTCTTCACAAAATACTTTTGTGCTAAAGAAGTATCAGTAAATTCAGAAACAGACTTTGCAAAAAGAGCTAGAAGCATAAAATCAACTTTATCCATTCAGACATATACTTCTACTCTATTGAAAGAATCAAACATAAATCAAACTAAAATCGCTTCGAGCCCCTTCTATGCACCCATTCCCAATGGGAACAAATAAAAGCTAAATTTGATACAAATTACACCGTACTAAGTAAAAACGATTCTCCAAACCTTCTTAAAAGCGATGTAAATTGTCATTTGGAAAATGTGTATAAAGACCACTTGAAAGTTTTTACGGATGGTTCAGTACTAGACGATCGTAACACTGGCGCAGCTTTTATCATACCAACCTTAAAAGTGGAGGAATTGTATCATCTTGGGAAATACTTGTCGATTTTTAACCGCAGAACTAGTAGCAATTCTAATGTCTCTAAAGTATATTCTAAATTCTTCCACCAAAGATTGTCAACTTCTACTTTGTAGTGATTCTAGATCAGCGCTTTCTGCTTTACAATCTCCAAATTCAAAGATTCGAAATGAGATAACAACGGAAATAAATACGTAACGCATCTTCTCTCAATGAAGGGAGTCAATATTACTTTCTGTTGGGTGCCCTCTCACTGCGGCATTTCATCCAATGAGAGAGTTGACCAAGCTGCTCGAAGAGCAGCTCACAACATTAAAGGCACAACTTCATTCAGTATAGATTTGGATTTGTCAGAATATTATGCACTGATAAATAAAGCATCAAACGACAGATTTCAACATTTATTGAAAAACACAGATTGTCTATATTATAAAATGTGTGTTAAACCAAGCCCTGATATTAACCCCAAAACACAATTAAGAAAAATACAAACTCCAATTTCCAGAGACGTAGAAAGCTAATTCATCGCATGCGATTAAATTCACCTCGAACTAAACACTGCAAAAATGTCTCATGTATGTGTGGGGAACCTCTCAGTGTAAGTCATCTGTTATTGAACTGTGCAAGAACAAAAACAGTAGTGCAAAGGAAGGTGCTGAAATTTTATCTGATGGATCGACTTCACTGAACTTGCCTTACATGTTAAATAACTGTTTTTTCATGTGTTTAATTTGTAAACATTTATTACAAAGCCCAGTTGGAATATTCCTTTGAATTATAACCTTTTTTTTCTTTTTTTTTTTTTCTCCCCCCCCCCCCCCCAACTCATTTGAACAAACATATGCTCATCTTAATCAAATTCAATCATTAGTATGATGCCGCTTACAAATAAGATACAACATAAGATTGTATTATATACACTCTTTAACTCCTCACCTACACGCTTAATTGAAGTGTCCCAAACTGGAAAAATATGACCACGTCAACACTGGAAAATGTGCTGAAACGACGACATCATTCAAAGGACTGCTTCCAACTTCATCAGATACACCTCTAGTGCAGAGACACTATTGAAGGACAGAAAACTAGTCCATTGGACATGGTGAAATTACTGTATTTCTTTGAAAACTGTGGCACACTGAAAACCGTATCATAAACTTATCTCTTAACACACTCACTCACACATACACACACACACACACACACACACACACACACACCACACACACACACACACACACAACACACACACACACCCACACACACCACACACACACACACACACACACACAAACACACACACACACACACACACACACACACACACAACACACCCACACACACACACACACACACACAAACCACCACACGTACACACACACACATACACACTCACACACATTTTCACACACACACTTTCACACACACACACTCACACACACACACACACACACCACACACACACACACACAACACACACACCACACACACACACACACACACACACACACACACACACACACACACACACACACACACATTTCACACACACACACACATTTCACACACACACACACACACACACCACACACACACACACACACCACACACACACACACACACACACACACACACACACACATCACCACAACCACACACACACACACACACACACACACAGCACACACACACTCATAAATGTTGCACCACATTCATACTTCTTTCATCATACACTCTATCACTGCAAACGTCTGAAATCACTATATGTGGGAAGACTTAAACGGAAGAACAACAAACCACACACAACACAAAACA
This sequence comes from Conus ventricosus, assembly GCA_018398815.1. NCBI lineage: Eukaryota > Metazoa > Mollusca > Gastropoda > Neogastropoda > Conidae > Conus > Conus ventricosus. The sequence goes on along the minus strand of JAFLJL010018506.1, from coordinate 2,183 downwards.
CCCTAATGGTAATACCAACAATATCACTTTAATTTAGGGAATTTGTCGATAGAAATAGTAGTATGATTGAAAATGAAGAATTATTTTAATATAATTATTCAACTTAATATTTTATGCCTACTACCATTACTGTTATCAGTAGTATTAATTTGCTTGTAGTAAATGTTATCCTCTAAATATCCTTTAATTAGGCCTACGTTGCTCTACATGCAACCATAGTACATATAAAATGTAGCAACAATGAAGAAATATGTATATATACAACGGTGTAAATACGGCCCCTTTACAAATGCTAACTAACTTTTCATTCACAAAAGTTTTTGACAACGCCTGGCCTACTTCGGCCAAAGATAGTTCGCCCTCCACCTCCGTCTTTGCTTGGCTTACCAGGCCGGCTAACGACCCACAGCACGCGCGCGCAGCACAGCTGGTTGCGCCGGTCGCAAAATTCTGTCAGAAAGTTTTAAACACAAACTTAATTAATATGGTACTCACAAGAAGACTGAAATGCCAGCTTTTGTCACACTCTCAGTACTCACTGCGCCATTGCTGTCATACAGAAATTATAGTTAAAAAAACCTCTGTACAGTAAATATAACTTCAAGATGTTGCACCAGTCTCGAAGCGTCCAAAACACACAGAGCGTCTGGCCGTGTGTGGCTGACTCGTTAAGGGCCTAGCCCCAGTCACAAGGCAAAGCGTTGGGCGGACTGAATGCAGTCGCTGTGAGTGTGCGGGCGCCGCCGTGATTCTGACACTTTAACGGTAGCATTCTGACACTTTAAACGGTAGTATTCTGACACTTTAACAGTAGCATTCGGACACTTTAACGGTAGTATTCTTACACTTTAACGGTAGCATTCGGACACTTTAACGGTAGTATTCTGACACTTTAACAGTAGCATTCGGACACTTTAACGGTAGCATTCTGACACTTAAGTGTAGCATTCGGACACTTTAAGTGTAGCATTCGGACACTTTAACGGTAGCATTCGACACTTTAACAGTAGCATTCGGACATTTTAACGGTAGCATTCCAAATCTAAGCGCAGCATGTGTATGTGATGCAACAAGTCACACTCAACAGCACCTTTATCAAATTATGTCCAACTTCGTTTTGCACACAGCTTAAATGGCGGATAAATAAAACCAAAAACCTGTTAAATATCGTGAGGTTTTCACTTCAAAATGGCCATCACTTAAACTAATCCACGAGAAGACAAAATCAAGATCATCTTCAGCAATTTTTCCACTAGCACTGTTATTTTTTATTTTCCCGTCCTGTCCTTACTAAACTTGACCATTCACCAAAAGCTGCCACATTTCGAGCCCTTGACCTCTCAGATTCTAGTCGTGGGTTCAAACAACTCTGTTTTCACACGCATCAACAATGTGCAACAGCACAATATAATTCCATGACAGCCTAGCCAAACACACAGGGCCCTTTCACGGCGGTCACCACACAGTGAAATCCTGTCCTGAAAACGACACACACAATAAATGCAGCAATTCTAACGCTGTTTACCACCTTTCACATCATAACAGTCAAACTGCTGATATCCTTAACCCCAGCAATCTGACGCTATTTACACCTTTCACATCATAACAGCCGAACTGCTGAAATCCTTAACCTCAGCCATCTGACGCTATTTACACCTTTCAATCATAACAGCCGAACTGCTGATATCCTTAACCTCAGCAATTTGACGCTATTTACATCTTTCACATCATAACAGCCGAACACTGATATCCTTAACCTCAGCAATCTGACGCTATTTACATCTTTCACATCGTAACAGCCAAACTGCTAATATTCTTAACCCCAGCAATCTGACACTATTTACACCTTTCACATCATAACAACCGAACTGCTAATATCCTTAACCCCAGCAATCTCACGCTATTTACACCTTTCACATCATAACAGCCGAACTGCTGATATCCTTAACCCCAGCAATTTGACGCTATTTACACCTTTCATATCATAACAGCTGAACTGCTGAGATCCTTAACCCCAGCAATCTGACGCTATTTACACCTTTCATATCATAACAGCCAAACTGCTGAGATCCTTAACCCCAGCAATCTGACGCTATTTACACCTTTCACATCATAACAGCCAAACTGCTGATATCCTTGACCTTTGCTGTGTTGCCTATGGCACTTGTGATCCAGTAACAGTA